>JAVJIF010004372.1:0-182200 GCA_038442645.1 Agave tequilana
GTGCATAAAAATTATGTAATCAACATATGCATGGAGATAAGGCAATGAAGCTCAATTCATCAAAACATATGAAATTCTTTTTTTTATAAATATGAAATATATTTAGTATGTTAAAACAAAACTTCAAGGCATATGTATATTTTTATCTAAACTAAAGCATACATATTTATCTAAGCATGAATTGAGTTCCCATGAAATATATGACATCTAATATAAGTGACTCAAGAATAGAGTATATATATATCAAGTAGTTTAGACAAAATCTACACATACATGAAACTAAAATATTTTCATGAAAACATGTACATGAGTGATGTAAAAATAAATATAGGAGTACAAGTATAAATATAAGAATCATCAAAATTAGGTTATATGAGTATATGTAATGCATACACATGAGTAATAAGGCACGTAAATGTAAGAATCAAGTGTAACTCACTAATTGTACAAATATAATCACAAGTTTTAACAAAAATAGCATCTAAACATGTAATCAAAGATGATATGCATAAAAAAATCAAAACATGGTAGATAAATAAATATGATTATTAGTGTAAATACAAGTGTCATTACAATAAGGATATGCATCATAGCTAAACTATAGTGAGAACACAAAGGATATAAATCAATATAATCATATGTGTATCTCAAAGACTATATATGTATATCACAAGTCTAATAAGCATTGCATCTAACATAATGAGCATGGAAACCAATGACATGCTAAAACTATTCAATTTAAAGGCATATAAATACAAACATATAAAGGAGAATAAGATAATTACTAAACCGAAGAACTAGTCTCTAAGTCTCCAAAAATATGGTGGTCCCCCACCAAAACATCCTTGATAGCGATGCATCCAATGTAGTGTCCATCAAACTCAAACGCATGCACCACAAGACACCAATACTCTCACGTCTTATGAGAGCCCATACCTACGTCAAAAGAAATAGGAATGATTTTTGGTACCTAAACTTTCTTTGATCCTCCGGGGTTAGTACCTCTCCTAACCCAAATATTTTTACTTACAAAATTTATACCATTTATTTTATCATAACAAAATTTTGCAAGGTGGCACTTACGACCACAATGTGTACAAGTGTACACTCTAGCGTACATGGTGTCATGTGCATGAACATGAGAAGCATGCATATGCCGTGATGGGTATTCATGCATATGTGGAGTATGTTTCTTTCGAAACATGGATTCCAACCTCGTGTGGTTCATGACACATAGGCTCAAAGTGGAGCCCAAATAATCTACACTCTTCTTTAACATACAAATATCATTATCAATAGAAAAATAAATGGATCAATCAATAGAAACCAAATTCTTATCACAAAAAGATGAATCAATAAAAGCATGACAAACATGAGAATCAAAATCATTTTTCAAGGAAACTTTTTCTAAAGAAATACATTTCAATTCTTTGAAATAAAAACAATTTTGTTTTTCAAAGAATCATTCTCTTTTATAAAAAAATCAAGTCTAGAAGACAAAACATTATTTTTCTTAAAAATAACATCAAAATCATTTTTATTCTTCAAAGTCTCATTCTTCTTCAAAACAAGATCATGTTGGGTCTTCAAGGAATCCCTTTCACTTAAAATCTCCACCTTCTCTTTTAAAATTAAATTGAGTTTTAAAACAACTCATTTTTCTTCTTTAAATCAAAACTCTTATTTTTCAAAACTTTATATTTTGAAAGTAAGTTTTTACAAAACTCAGAAAGCTCTTCATTCAAAGCATGTGCATTTATACTATCATGATCATTGAAAGAGTTAGCACAATCATCTAGATGAATAGCCGAAGTTACCTCAAGGGAGTCATTCTCTTGGACCATGTAGCACGCTTGTTCGGCCTCATCTCCAATAGGTTCTCTCTCCGAAATGTTTGAAGTTTGTTCCTTGTGAGATATCAAAGTATTCCATACTGCAAAAGTGGAATCACAATGAGAAACCAAAAAAATATGTTCTTACAAAATGTGTGCTTTAATACATCCATGACTTGTGCATTAGCCTCTAAATACTTGCCATTATCAACATATGATTTTTGGTAGTGGCAAGATAAACATGCAATCTAAGGGCTTTAAAGTAAGCACTAATCTTAAACTTTCACATATTAATGTTAGAAACATCATACATGGGTGGTGTAAGATAATCCATGAGTGTAAATGTAACGCCCCGATCCCGCGAATACGGAGATGTTACTACGACGTATATATGCAGGTCAGAAATACCCTCAAGTATATACGCTAAGCATCAGTACAGGCAAGAATCAGAGTACGGAAGCACGTGGTGCATTATACATTCCAACATATGAGTACAATTACAAAGTTATCACTAGATGTGATAAATATTATAAGAATATTACATCACCTGACAGGCGCAAATGAGAGAATACAAAGAGAAGTACAAGTATGAACAGTATAAATGCACTCACGAGTTTACAAAAGGAAACTCGAGAGGCGTACAGGGGGCCTGGAAGGATAGAGTTTCAGATGGTCTGCTGGAGATCCAAGCTACCGCTGCACCTCTTGGGTCAGCAACAAAGAGAATCCCCTAGCTCCAAGCTCCAGGACCTGGACATGAGTATCCAGAGGAGTCAGAACTCCCCCAGCGAGTGGTGATGCGAATGCCAGATGGCGTGCCAAGATAAGTACAAGTGTATCGATAAAACCGAATCATAATCATACATTGAAAACCATGTTGTGAGCATAAGCATGCAGAAGCAAGTAGAGACAGTAATCGATATCAAGCCGGGAACATGCATGATATAACATGACAAGAGCAGGCAACGAGGCGACAAATAAAACAGACTTGCCAACACCAGATATCTCCTAAACTAACATGAAACCGATAAAACTGGTAAAATCGAATCCGAATAAGATTGATTACGAGCAAAATCGATCGTACAGGCTTAGATCACGGCTCCATGAGACTAGTACATCGAAAGAATAATCCAAACAAGGAAACCCTCATCTATATACCTTTATCCCATGTTACTGTAGTCTGAGCGCATACAAGCCGGGTTACAAAACAACACCACGAATTGTTTATTAGCATCCTATTATAATTGGGGCCGTCTAAGTTGTAGGTTTTAGTATGCGTCCCATTCCACATACTTTCACTTACAACTTACAGAGCAAGTTGTTTGGAAACTGATGAAGTTCAACGAACCATGTTTAGAATGGTCCCGTACATGCCCGGGACAACGGTCCAGGAGTATCCGGTGCTGAACCGGAACGTACCGCTAGGTACCGGGACTTATGTACGCCCGAACAGGAATAGAGTATTGCAGATCCCATAGAAATAGGCCTAGGGCGTGTGCATACTCGGCAGGAATAAACAGGAGTAGGGGTGCCAGCACACCCCTCGGAATCCCTGGCGGCCGCCAGGTGATCCCTCAAGTATGTGGCCACGCGTGACTCGATAAGACCACCATAAACATGACTATTCAGGACCCATCAGTTTCCCCCAAACCGGGTGCAAGTTGTCTTATTATAATTTAATATGTGATTATCAATTTACGGGAATAACAGGAGCAGGACATGATCAGGTGGTAACACGTCAGTTGCTAAATGATACAGACAGGTGTATGTCAAGTGTTAACATGACAAGTATGTACATTACAATACCAAACGAGAATACCGATATAAATACATAATGTTATGCCAGTTAACCCGACGATGCGGGAAAGTCCAATGGGAAAGCGAGAACACTCGCCGAGAACTTCGAAAAACACCGTGAAATCCCAAGCTCTGAATCTAGGTAATCAACGCGTCAATGCGTTTAAATATTTATAGAGGAGGAGAGAGAGTGAAAACGCGGGAATCGCAGACGCGGGAGTCGCGTTGCGTAGATGTCACAAACGCGGGGTCCGAGACCCACGTTTAAGCTATAACACGAAAAGAACGTGAACGCGGACGTGGGTTTCGCGTCGCGTTAACACGAGAAGAACACAGACGCGGGTATGAGCTCCGCGTCGTGTTAACACAAGAACACGAGGATCGCGTTAAGGAATTGCTTGGACGCGGGGATGAGTTCCGCGTCTAGCAATTAACAGAGAAAGAGAGAGACGGGGAGTGAGACGCAAGGGTGAGGGGTGACGCAGGAAAGGAGGGGAAAAACAAGAAAGAAAAGAAAAAGGAAAAGGAAAAGGAAAGGAAAGGAAAAGAAAGGAAAGAAAGAAAGAAGGAAAGAGGGAAAGGGAGAGGGGATGGCCAGTCACGGCTTGGCCGGTGGTCACCGGCGGCGGCCAAGGTTGGCCGGAGTTGGCCGAAGATAGACGGCCAAGGCCCCAAAAGAGAAGATAGTTGATGGTGCAAGTGTAGTTCAAAAGGGAAAAATGGAGTTTTGAAAACGAGGCTTCGGAGAACAAAGCTATAGCTCGTTGGAAAGAGTATTTCGAGGGGAGGAAGATGGCGTGATTCGTGGTGGTCAAGGTGGTGTAGGTAGTGGTGGGGAAGGTGGTGAAGTTGGTGGTGAAAGTGGGTTTCTTGGTGTTTCTTGGTGGAAAAGAGGAAGAAGAAGGTGGTGTGGAGGTGTTGTTGTCGTTGGAAATGGAGGAGGAGATGGAGGGGAGAATGGTGGAGGAGTTGGTGGCGGAGATGGTGGCAGAGAGGGAGGGTGGCCGGCAAAAGGAGGGAACGACTAGGCTGTTTTTGGCCTGTTGTCCTTCGTTGGCTGCTGTTGGAGAAGAAAGAAGAGAGAAAAATGAAAGAGAAGGAAAGAAAAGGGGGTGTATGTATAAGGGGATTGTTTAGATAATTACAAGTGTGCCATACAAATAAAGAGAGTTGCGTCTCTTTTAAAACAAAAGGCTGCGTCTCATATGCAAATCTACGTCTAGCAGTTGTCCAGACGCAGTGATGGAATCTTGCGTCCAGGGAAAAATGCGGAAGTTACGTTTAACAAAAAGGACAAAAGACATAATGACTTGATTGGAATTGATTAGCAGTGCATTAAATGCAGAAAGAATGTAAATCTTCGCATTTAATGACCAGATCTGAGTCTGGTGAGACTCGCGTCTGAGGAGAGAGAGAGAAAATGAGAAGAATATATAAATATAATATCTGGATAAATTCTGGTATCTGGGAAAACACCAAAACTCCGGAAATGCCCGAAAAATGAAGCAGTTTGGAAAGCTTCCCAAAAATTCTCAAAAATAATAAATATTATTATAAGATGTTTGGTGAGATCGGTTTTAAAAATTTAATCCTGGTTTCAAAATAAAAATCCTGAAGTCCACCGTCGATACCGGTCTACACCGGGTCGGCCGGATTTTGATAAATCCTGAAAAATCCTAGAAAATGGATGAAAGGAGAAAATATAATTTTAAGGAGTAATATGAAAGAGGAATCTAGAAATTTAATTCCAATTGTAAACTAAAATTCCTGGAATCAACCAGCGATACTGGCCGACACCAAATCCAGTGGAATTTCGATAAATTTAGAAAAATCCCATAAAAAGTATTTAGATAGAAAATGTGACTTTAAGAAGTTATGAGAAAGTCGTTTCTTAAAATTCAACTCCGTTTGTAAATTAAAAATTCGAGAATCGGTGAGTAGTACTGGTCGACACAGGTTTTTGAAGATTTTCAATTTAATTCTGAAAAATTCCAAAAAATCATGAAAAATCTAAAATATTAGAAAATAATGTTAGAAACTGAAATCGGTCAAATCTGAATACCAAAAAGACTAAATCGAGCAATAACCTGAGATCGGGTTCCCGGTTCAGACTAGGGCTGAATTCGAGTCCACGAATCCGGATCCAAGGTAAAAGATCATATAAATAATTAATAATACAAAACAAATACAAAAAGTAATTCAAAAAAATACGATCAAGAAATCTGAATACGCAACTAAGTACGTATTCTGGGAGCGGGGTGTTATATTCCACCCGCCTTACAAAAATTGCATCCTCGCAATTTCGATAAGGGGAAGATGAACACAGGAGAGACCAGGGTCGACAATGAGAGAATGATAAAGTGAAATATTTATGAAAGATTGCCAACTCAAAATACAAAAGATCAGGGTAGCGGTTACAGTGACATCCTCAAGATTCCTGTTCTGGATACTGAGCTTCATATTCTGCTGTTGCTTGGCCTGATGCCTCTGCTGACATGTTGTAGACTTGACCTTTACCATGATCTACTCTAGTTCTAGGTCCTCTCTGTGGTTGATCATACTGCTGGGGCGGGAATGGAGCTCTTCGGTCTACGGGTTCTAGGTTCCTGCTCAGTGGTGGAGCTGGAAGTGCCGGAGGTGTTGCTCGTGCTGGAAATATTAATGGTGTTGGATAGGTCCTCTTGAATTGGCAACCACCTGTCGAGTGATTGCCAGATCCACATACCAAACATAGTCCATTAGCCTTTCGGCAGTTGCGTTGGATGTGTCCGGGCTTTTGGCAGTACCCGCATATCATCTGCTGAGGGGGAGGTCGGAATGGTCGCTTGACTATCAGCTCGTTGGTGGTCCTGGCTGCGTCTTCTTCGTTCATCAACTGAAAGGGTCTCTTTACTGATTTGTTCTGAACCTGGTTCTCATTCTTCTTCTACAGTCCTCGTTCTACTTCACGGGCAATGGAGAGAACCTGGGAGTATGTCTTCAGTTGTTGAGGAATAAGATACATTTGGACATCCATCTTCAGCCCTCTTCGTCTGCCACCATGTAGGGAGCAAATCTGCTGAGCCTCAAGAATTCGGTAGCATATTCATCAACTGACCGGTTTCGCTATTGTAACCGGATAAATTGTTCTTCCATGTCCCTTTGAGCTGTTACAGGGAAGAATCTCTCGTAGAAACCCTTTGAGAATTAGTCCCAGGTGATGGGTTTCTCCAATGTCGCTTCTTCCGCCAACCACCATGTTCGGGCCACATCCTTCAATTATATCTTGGCCACTTCCACTTGGTTCTCATCAGGGACTCGGGCTACCTTCAAAAGATCTGTCGTGTCTACCAGCCACTGTTCTGCATCCAGGGGTTTCTCTGTACCCGAAAAGATCGCCGGCTATAATCTTCTGAAGTCTGACACATTACCTGGTCTCTGCTCCCGTGGTACAACCAACAGTCCTTGATGTAGAAGCTCTGTCTGCTGTTGTTGACTCTGCATCATCCCTTGAAGTACCCTCATCAGGCTATTATTGTCTCTACTGGATCCATCTTGAGAAGTACCAGCACCATTACGGGTTCCCCGTCTTTCCATATCTGAGTTGGTTGAAGGGGGTAACAAGAAGGAGCTAGAAGTTAAAAGATGAAAGGGTCTCAGGATTCAAGAAATGGATTAGAAGGAAGAGATAGATAACTCTGCACTTGTAGTTGGATTGTATAATCAGGACTCTTGTATTCCAGTTGCAAATTTCTTTACCATTAATTTTCCGTCTGGACGCACTGAGGATGTGAGAACCTAGGCTCTGATACCATCCTGTAATACCCCGATCCCGCGGATACGGAGACATTACTGCGACGTATATACGCAGGTCAGAAATACCCTCAAGTATATACGCTAAGCATCAGTACATGCAAGAATCAGAGTACGGAAGCACGTGGTGCATTATACATTCCAACATATGAGTACAATTACAAAGTTATCACCAGATATGATAATTATTACAAGAATATTACATCATCTGACAGGCGCAAATGAGAGAATACAAAGAGAAGTACAAGTATGAACAGTATAAATGCACTCACGAGTTTACAAAAGGAAAACACGAGAGGCGTACAGGGGGCCAGGAAGGATAGAGCTTCAGATGGTCTGCTGGAGATCCAAGCTACCGCTGCACCTCTTAGGTCAGCAATAAAGAGAATCCCCTAGCTCCAAGCTCCAGGACCTGGACATGAGGATCCAGAGGAGTCAGAACTCCCCCAGCGAGTGGTGATGCGAATGCCAGATGGCGTGCCAAGATAAGTACAAGTGTATCGATAAAACCGAATCATAATCATACATTGAAAACCATGTTGTGAGCATAAGCATGCAGAAGCAAGTAGAGACAGTAATCGATATCAAGCCGGGAACATGCATGATATAACATGACAAGAGCAGGCAACGAGGCGACAAATAAAACAGACTTGCCAACACCAGATATCTCCTAAACTAACATGAAACCGATAAACTGGTAAAATCGAATAAAACCGAATAAGATTAATTACGAGCAAAACCGATCGTACATGCTTAGATCACGGCTCCATGAGACTAGTACTTCGAAGGAATATTCCAAACAAGGAAACCCTCATCTATATACCTTTATCCCATGTTACCGTAGTCTGAGCGCATACAAGCCGGGTTACAAAACAACACCACGAATTGTTTATTAGCATCCTATTATAATTGGGGCCATCTAAGTTGTAGGTTTTAGTATGCGTCCCATTCCACATACTTTCACTTACAACTTACAGAGCAAGTTGTTTGGAAACTGATGAAGTTCGACGAACCATGTTTAGAATGGGTCCCGTACATGCCCGGGACAACGGTCCAGGAGTATCCGGTGCTGAACCGGAACGTACCGCTAGGTACCGGGACTTATGTACTCCCGAACAGGAATAGAGTATTGCAGATCCCATAGAAATAGGCCTAGGGCGTGTGCATACTCGGCAGGAATAAACAGGAGTAGGGGTGCCAGCACACCCCTCGGAATCCCTGGCGGCCGCCAGGTGATCCCTCAAGTATGTGGCCACGCATGACTCGATAAGACCACCATAAACATGACTATTCAGGACCCATCAGTTTCCCCAAACCGGGTGCAAGTTGTTTTATTATAATTTAATATGTGATTATCAATTTACGGGAATAACGGGAGCAGGACATGATCAGGTGGTAACACTTCAGTTGCTAAATGATACAAACAGGTGTATGTCAAGTGTTAACATGACAAGTATGTACATCACAATACCAAACGAGAATACCGATATAAATACATAATGTTATGCCAGTCAACCCGACGATGCGGGAAAGTCCAATGGGAAAGCGAGAACACTCGCCTAGAACTTCGAAAACACCGTGAAATCCCAAGCTCTGGAATCCAGGTAATCAACGCGTCAATGCGTATAAATATTTATAGAGGAGGAGAGAGAGTGAAGACGCGGGAATCACAGACGCGGGAGTCGCGTTGCGTAGATGTCACAAACGCGGGGTTCGAGACCCGCGTTTAAGCTATAACATGAAAAGAACGCGAACGCGGACGTTGGTTCTGCGTCGCGTTAACACGAGAAGAACACAGACGCGGGTATGAGCTCCGCGTCGTGTTAACACAAGAACGCGAGGATCGCGTTAAGGAATTGCTTGGACGCGGGGATGAGTTCCGCGTCTAGCAATTAACAGAGAAAGAGAGAGACAGGGAGTGAGACGCAAGGGTGAGGGGGAGATGCAGAAAAGGAGGGGAAAAACAAGAAAGAAAAGGAAAAAGGAAAGGAAAAAGGAAAGGAAAGAAAAAGAAAGGAAAGAAAGAAAGAAGGAAAGAGGGAAAGGAGAGGGATGGCCGGTCACGGCTTGGCCGGTGGTCACCGGCGACGACCAAGGTTGGCCGGAGTTGGCCGAAGATAGACGGCCAAGGCCCCAAAAGATAAGATAGTTGATGGTGCAAGTGTAGTTCAAAAGGGAAAAATGGAGTTTTGAAAATGAGGCTTCGGAGAACGAAGCTATAGCTCGTTGGAAAGAGTATTTCGAGGGGAGGAAGATGGCGTGATTCGTGGTGGTCAAGGTGGTATAGGTAGTGGTGGGTAAGGTGGTGAAGTTGGTGGTGGAAGTGGGTTTCTTGGTGTTTCTTGGTGGAAAAGAGGAAGAAGAAGGTGGTGTGGAGGTGTTGTTGTCGTTGGAAATGGAGGAGGAGATGGAGGGGAGAATGGTGGAGGAGTTGGTGGCGGAGATGGTGGTGGAAAGGGAGGGTGGCCGGCAAAAGGAGGGCACGGCTAGGCTGTTTTTGGGCTGTTGTCCTTTATTGGCTGCTGCTGGAGAAGAAAGAAGAGAGAAAAATGAAAGAGAAGGAAAGAAAAGGGGGTGTATATATAAGGGGATTGTTTAGATAATTACAAGTGTGCCATACAAATAAAGAGAGTTGCGTCTCTTTTAAAACAAAGGGCTGCATCTCATATGCAAATCTGCGTTTAGCAGTTGTCCAGACACAGTGATGGAATCTTGCGTCCAGGGAAAAATGCGGAAGTTGCGTTTAACAAAAAGGACAAAAGACATAATGACTTGATTGGAATTGATTAGCAGTGCATTAAATGCAGAAAGAATATAAATCTTCACATTTAATGATCAGATCTGAGTCTGTTGAGACTCGCGTCTGAGGAGAGAGAGAAAATGAGAAGAATATATAAATATAATATCTGGATAAATTCCGGTATCTGGGAAAACACCGAAAACTCCAGAAATGCCTGAAAAATGAAGCAGTTTGGAAAGCTTCCCAAAAATTCTCAAATATAAAAATATTATTATAAGATTTTTGGTGAGATCAGTTTTTAAAAATTTAATCCCGTTTTCAAAATAAAAATCCTGAAGTCCACCGTCGATACCGGTCTACACCGGGTCGGCCGGATTTTGATAAATCCTGAAAAATCTCAGAAAATGGATGAAAGAAGAAAATATAATTTTAATGAGTAATATGAAAGCGGAATCTAGAAATTTGATTCCAATTGTAAACTAAAATTCCTGGAATCAACCAGCGATACTGGCCGACACCAAATCCAGTGAAATTTCGATAAATTTAGAAAAATCCCAGAAAATGTATTTAGATAAAAATGTGACTTTAAGAAGTTATGGGAAAGTCGTTTCTTAAAATTTAACTCCGTTTGTAAATTAAAAATCTGAGAATCGGTCAGTGGTACTGGTCGACACCGGTTTTGAAGATTTTCAATTTAATTCTGAAAAATTCTAGAAAATCATGAAAAATCTAAAATATTAGAAAATTATGTTTGAAACTGAAATCGATCAAATCTGAATACCAAAAAGATTAAATCGAGCAATAACCTGAGATCGGGTTCCCGGTTCAGACTAGGGCTGAATCCGAGTCCACGAATCCGGATCCAAGGTAAAACGATCATATAAATAATTCATAATACAAAACAAATACAAAAAGTAATTCAAAAAAATACGATCAAGAAATCTGAATACGCAACTAAGTACGTATTCCGGGAGCGGGGTGTTACAGTAAACATATAAGTGTGCTAAATAAATAACTAGATTAGCAAATCAAGGATCACTCCTAGGTGGTTAAACCGAATATTAAGAGCATAAGCTCTGATACCAATTGAAAATACACGCAGAGGGAGGGGGTGAATAGGTGTAGTGCTAATCTAGTGACAAATAATGCAGAATTAAAAACTAAATACTAATACGCAATGTATAACAAGAGTGACGCCGAATTCACCGTAAAGGGCTGTAGAACTTCTCCTCACGATTCCTCTAAACTAAGAGTTGAGGTGCTTCAATAGCTTTTTTGGTTGAATACAAGTGCGAGCACACAAACAATATCAAGCATATTTAAATTGAACAATAATAGTAATGCAAGATATAAAGAATAGAAACTTGAGAGAGAGAGAGAGATCCAAATGCAAACACAAGGATATATTTCGAGCTTCGAGCCTCCGCTCTACATCTCCGCCTTCACACAGAAGGATTTCCACTTTGTTCACCAAGGACCTTCCATAAAGGGACCTCCACCGAGGAATTACAACTTACAACCGGGAGTACACAACTCCAACTCTCACACACCTCTACACAAGAGGGTAGGCACAAAGCCAAGCACAAACCAAAGAAAGATTACAACTTGATGACCACTAAGATCACAAACAATACTTGGTGATCAAGGATCACACATAAAATACCTCTCACAACACAAGATCCTAGAGGATAAATTTTGAAATGAATAGCTCAAGTATGTGAGTGCACAAATTTTTTAGAAAAAACACAAAGAAAAACTCTTAGGAAAACTCTGGAAATGATAGAGAAATGAAAACTAGAAGCTAGATTTCCCAAAACTTATTTTTCTTTGATTTTACAAAACTTTGAAACAAAATAAAGACTTTGATTTGAAGCTCAAAAACTTGTTTAAAAACTTGTAGTAGAAACTCAGTAGAAGATAGAAATTTTAGCTTTAAAAAATCATGAACAAAACTGGCCTAAAAACCCCCATTTATAAACTAGACAAAATATAGACGTTGGGGCTCAGAACCCAGGCTAAATGGCCTGTCGGTCAACCACCCGGTTGACTAGCCAATGATTATTTTTATGATAGTTGGGGTTGCCGGTCGACCGCACCCAAAGATCAGAGAGTCACAACTCTCTGTCAGTCGACCGCTCGGTCAACCGAGCCAAGCTCGAGAGTGGGCTTGAGCCAGTCTGTCGACTGCTCAATGAGCTTGTGCATGTGTGCAGGTCAGTTGACCTGTCGGTCGACCACAAGCAACCCAAAAATCTAATTTTGAGGGTTTAAAAACCAACTTGTTAAATCAATAAAAAATTCAATTAAATCTCAATAAATTCCACAAAAATAAGTTCATATAAGTACTTTGAAGTACAAATATGTATGATAAAAAATCAACACATATTACAAACAATTGAACTCTTTTTGTGATAAAAAAATATAGACAAAAACTAAAAATCATATTTTTCAAAAATCAAACTTCTAAATAGAAATAGGATTTTTCCTCAAACTTGCATAAATAAAAAAACAAGATATTAAAATACATTTGAAGCATAATGTGTATGGATGAATCCAATACATATAGTAAATGATATATATTTATTTTTGACAATAAATATCAAAATAAGTTTTGATAAAAACAAAACTTAAACACATGAATTAGATACATCAAAATAAGTTATCTAAGCATATGAAGCATAAATGCATATGGATGAAATTCAATACACATATACCATGTAAACTTGTTTTGATGAAATCTATTCATGAAACCGATATATGTATACTTGATAATCCGAAACTCAAAACCGTATCCATGTTGAACCGAAACACAAAACTCATAGAAATAAGTTTTTCTAAACATTAAAGCTCTAATATGTGTAGTAGAATTCAACACATATATAAACTATGAAACTTATTCTATGTAGATATAAATCATGTAAACGTAAACTTTTAAAACAAAACGGTTAAACCAGAACCAAAACTATTTATCATGAAAGCGATAAATAAACTTTTGTGTGTGTGAACTTGAGCAATTTAAAACTATACTATCCTTACACAAGATTAAACACACAAACCTAGTCTTCTTATTGATCTTCTTCTCCAAGATGACTCGATCCAAACTGGATCCATAAGCTAGACTCCTTCTCGAGTATTTGATGCGATCTTTAAATGTGAGCTCTTGAATCAACACGTGATAGCTTTGAATCTTGACTTCGAGTCTTTTGTTGAAGCTAAAATACCAATTAAGATCTTGATCAATATCTAAACTTAATAAATACAAGATCATTAGTAATATAACTTTATAAGTTAGTCATCATCTAAACTAGGGCGAAAGGCCTTCGGTCCAACAATGAAAACTTGCCAATTTCTCAATTGGTTGATATTGATCAAGTTTAAAGTTTTGTGGTGAAATTGAATCTTGGTCAAAGTCTTCAAAATACCATGATTCTTGATTTTCCTCAATATGGTTATAAGTGTCGGGAATAGTCAAAAATTGAGTAGGGAGAGTTTCCTCATTCCTACATATGTTTTCTAATTGACTAAGTCTTGCTTCTATCATATCAAAAGGATCACTTTACAATTGATTTTCATCAATATGGCTAGAAGTGTCGGGAATACTCAAAGATTAGGTAGAGAGAGTTTCCTCATTCCTACGCATATTTTCTAATCGACTAAGTCTTGCTTCTATCTTATGAAAGGGATCGCTTTGGAATTGATTCATGGATTCCATACTCTTTTCTACGTCAGTATGTTCTTGTTGTGGTAGGACTTGAAAAATGGAGTAATGATCTTGGACTTGGGATTTTTTTGTGAGTATTGAGTCTGTCAAGATTTGAAATTATCGTGTGGACTCAAGAAAGGTTTTGAAACTCTTTTCTAAAAAAGATTTCTCTTCTATAGGTTGATCTTGATATTAAGTATACGAAGCTGAATGTTGATCAGGCTATTGATAGTATGACTCAGGGGAGTTGTATCCCATTGACTTGGTGAAGAGTGGTGATGATCATCCCAATCTTGTTCATAATACTGGGGTTGGGGCATACACTGATTCGGATATGACCAATCCAACATACTTGGTTGGTTAAAGTTATAAAATGCCGGGTTGGTAATCTTCGAATCAAAAGAGGTCAGGGTGAAGTATGGATCACTATATGCATTGGAATAATTGTAATTGTAATCCATATCACAAAAATATCAAAAACAAAAACAAAAAACAAATAAATGAACAAAGAAAAATCTAGCCTAAGTTAGTAGGGGCAAGACCAGTGTGAGGTATCTGTGCCTAAGCAACAGATCTAATTATGCCAAACCACTGTTCTTCGAGGTTTCGCCTCTCAATCCCCAAGACACCGATTTGGCAAGAGTCAAATTCTAATCAACTTCCCCTTTAAGTCAGTCTCTTATTGAGTCTGAGATGTCCCTAGGGCTAACGTCTACTTCATTTTAAGTTAGGTTGGGTTAGTGAGTGAGAAGATGGTTTTTTGGCTAAGGAAGGGTAATGACTTTCCCACCTTATCTTGTTTATAGGACAAGCCCTTAATTCGTTTTAGTGCGCGTGTGCAAGTATATAACAAAAATAACACCCCGGAAATAACATACAAGGTATTCCAAAGCTATATGCAATGTAGACGTACC
This sequence comes from Agave tequilana, assembly GCA_038442645.1. Lineage (NCBI taxonomy): Eukaryota > Viridiplantae > Streptophyta > Magnoliopsida > Asparagales > Asparagaceae > Agave > Agave tequilana. Next base: position 14,779 of record JAVJIF010004372.1, read on the forward strand.
TTGGCTCCAGCACTCTTTAATAGTAATTTAAATGTAAAGAATTAAACAAATGCCTAGAAAGTAATGTCTAAACATTTTTTTAGCATTAACAAACAACCATATTACTGTTAAGGTTATAACAGTGTGCAAAATATGTTAAATAGGAAAACTATCAACTGAAGTAGCTAAATCCTTGAATTTTAAGAACCTGCAAGAAACTACAGTTAGTAGTTCACCACAGTTGTCGGCTCTGATGCTCTGCCTTCTTGGACAGAGGCACAGAGTAGCAATATGTACACTGCAGCTCTTAATTTTCAAATATTAGCCTCTACACACAAAAACAGAGAAGAAAAAATTAAACTGTTTAAAGTAATTAAAAAGAAGAAAAACTTAACATCCTTCTCCAGCAACAGTGCCAAAATTTTGGTCGAAACAAAACTGCACAGAAAAATATAAAAGTTTAGAACAGTGCTAGGTCCTCAATACTGCCGTGTAGCCTAGGACTAACGGGTCGTGATCCACAGGGAGGGACAATGATAAAAGCATTGTATAAGTCTTCTTCCTAAGTTACTACACCGGTTAAAGCTATTCTTTGTTTTAAAAGAAAAAGGAAACATTAAACTAAATTAGAAGAAAAGTAGAAGGTAGAAGAAGATGATGATGTTGGCGTTTTGATTACAAGGGGAACTAAGTTAAAAAGAAAGAAAATAAACAAGAGAAGAAACAACATGCCTTGGAGTAATTAAGTTAAGCAAGCAACCAATTAAGTTAAGTAACGATGAAGAGAAGTGGAATAGTTTCATTGGTTGTTACTATCAATATAACAATCTTTAAGGAAGATTACATTTAGGGTCACTCTAAAGATAATTCTTCCTCTCTTTTCTGTCATGAAACTCTCCTTAATCCAAACTATAAAGAAGGTATGATTAAAAAGAAGGCATAAAGAAAATAGATGAAAGTAAATAATGCAATTAAATCAAGTAAAAATAAAAAGAGTTAAATTAAAAAGAACAGAAGAATCTTTATTGAGTTGTCATCATCAATTACAAGCACTCCGTCTTCTCTTTATAATTCTTTCTCCCAAATTGAAAACTACAATGTACAATTGGAAAAGAAAATATCCTAACCCTAAAACTCTCTGCGGAGTCCTCCCCTGGAGTCGTCCCCTTCTACCTTCAGGGTATGAAGGTATTTATAGGAGAAATAGGCCGAAGAGAGTCGTATGAAGATAGGGGGACCTAGCGCTCCCCCAGATTCAAACAAAACACCATGAAAATGCCGCTTTTGTCGCATTTCCAGCTGGCCGTAAGGCTAGGATCTGGGAGCTGGTCGTCTGTTGATTCATCCTCTATTCTTTTATCTTCTTAGATTTTGAATATCTGCTTTAGATTTGATGATCTATCTCTTTATCCTTAGCGACACCGATAGGGTCTTCAAGCAATCCATTTTTTTCTTAAAATTTGATGATATTATCTTATCTGATATATCCAGTTTTCAGATAAGATGACTTCTAGAACTTTTAAATTTGAATTGATCCTCTTTCTTTTGAACTTTTAGATTTAATTGGATAGATCTATTAATCTCTCTTTTCTTCCTTAATTACCCTGCATACCATTAGATATGAAAATATATCAAATAGTAAAGTTTTATTATAAAATAAATACAGAAATGTGACACATGTGATATTAAATGTGCAATGTACTTATGCGATAAGTTTGGTTAGTGAGTGTGGAGATGATTTTCAGGCTATGGAAGGGTAATGACTTTTCTACTGTAGGCTATCTAAAAATCACTAAGGACAAGTCATCAGACGCGAATCTCACTTCAACGCGAAGGTCGCGTTTTAACTAAAATACGGACCTTACGTCCAAAGAGAAATGTAGACTTCAGCACGGGTCTGAGTAAGTCCGCGTCTTATGTGGGTTTGAGCAACCTCGCGTCTTACTTCAAACACGAGTCTAAGTAACTCCGTGTCTCACGCAGGTCTGAACAACCTCGCTCTTACTTTAAACGCGGGTCTGAGTAACTCCGCGTCCTACTTCAAGTGCTGGTCTAAGCAACTCCACATTCTGACTGAGACGTTCGCATCTACAACAAACGACGTGAGGTCCGCATCCACCGCGAGACCCATATTTCTGTTATTACTGACCCTCATTATTTGGTCAATTAACTCTCCACATAGTGGGAGAGTTAATCCCTATTATGGAGGAATTATATGGGACAATTATACCCCCTGACTCCTTATAAATAGCCTGAGGAGCTATGAAGGAAGAGAGGACTTTTTGGAGGCCAGAGAAGAGAAAGAGATACTTTTGAAGATTGACAGCTAAGAATTCTCAAGCTAAAAGCTTATTGCTTTCCTTTTGCATTTTTTTAAAAGGTCCAGAGAGAGAAAAGGAGAAATCAGTGGACTCTAAATACTTAGTGTATTAAAATAGAGCCCCTCTCTGATTACTTTTCAAGAGCATCCTAAAGAGAAGCTTGTTCGTTCAGCCAGTCAACAGAGAAAAAGAATCACTCTTCATCACACATCAAAAACCCAGCCTTAAACAAAAGGGAGAACTAGTTATTTTCCCTCTTTTGTAATTAGAATTATTCCATTGAAATTTTTCATCCACTCAAAGAAATTTTACTTCATTTTTGACTAAACAAAAGATGGTGACTCCGCTGGGGAACACATTCTCTACTGACGAGAAGGCTGTGGCGCAAGCTGACGTTTAGCTTCTCGAGAAAATGGTGAAATCCCTTGTCGTTGAATTTGACCAAGGAAATTTGAGGAATTCCTTTCCTCAGGCTCTACCAGCCCCAAAACAATGCGGTAGTACTGCAAAGTCTCTTCTGAGACTCGCTCTTGAATCTCTTCAGAGATTTCTCCTAGAGTGGCCCACACTTTTCCTTACAGCACAAGCGGTGCCACTTCTAATAAGATTTTGAAAACCTCTCATGCAGCCCATGCAGCCCGCGTCAACGTCTCTCAGGAGACCCGCAAGGCTAATGGTCGGTACACGATCACAATTATGGTGAAGATCAATCCCGCCATCACTTTCCTCTCTGAACTCTGCAATTCCAAGTTGTCGAGGGTTCAACAACCCGGCTTAATCAGAATGCTGAACGTCGACGAAAGCCTCGTTCTCATCGATAACAGATTGAAATTTTTGCAGAGGCAATCTGTTCTGCAGATTCAGAACGCGAGGTTCAAGCCTACATTTTTTTCAAGCAATGCGAGGACCGTGCTTCTGTTCCAGAATGCAAGTCCCATGTTTTTCAATAACATGAGGTCCGTGTCAAAAGCGAGACCCACGCTCTACCTATCTCAAAACATGACACCCGTGTTTCTAATTATAAATACGAGGCTTACGTTCTGAGTCAAACTCAACCAATGCTAGAGATTCGTGTTTTAACACCACGCGAGGTCCGCGTTTCAACAAAGAAACACGAGACCAGCGTTTAGAATGGCATGTCTTCAAGACATAAAAAGCCAAAAAGCCCTCACCCAAAGTGTTTGAGGCTAGTTCCTCAGATGTACCCGTGACAGACCTGAAGGACTACCTAACAAGGAAAATGAGTGTTCATTAAATCACTTCTCAATGTCATTGCGAGTGGCTCATCTCAGCAGTACTTTCTGATTGCCATTGTGGCTTTCAAATAAACAAGCCCTCAATTTTTAGCAGTTGCCAGCGGCTTCAAACTCAGCCAAGAGACGACGATCTCGAAAGAAGAAATCGGTCTCTGACGTCGAGTACCCAAAAGTGACTACAAACATAGTAGGAACGAGTTTCACACCAAGCAAGTCCAAAGAGAAATAACTAGCTATCAGTTCAGTGGAGTCAGATGTTGACCGATCTTCAGGTTTGAAGGACATTCTTGTCAAACCTGAAGGGGTTTACCGATACACTCGGACCTGTACGGGAACAATTGCCCCAGTCAACTACAATCTGTTGGCCAGGGGAACTGAGGTGAATGATGAGCACTCCGCCATCATTGAATCCCAGTCTTCGAATTCTAGTTCGGAGATAACTGCCTTTGCTTACATGGCAGGAACTCCCGAAGAAGTGGCCATGCAATTCGAAGAGCAGGCCCGAGGCCCAAAGGAAGCAACTCGATATGATTCGAGCTCAGCAAGAATTTATCGATACTCTTAAGTAGATGTTGTCACAACTGTTTAAGGAGAAAAAGAAACCGAAGGGCAGAACTCCTTCCAAGAAGTCCAATGGTAGAAGGAAGGAAGGGGAGAGCTCATCTTCTACAAACACTGAGAATGAAGAGCATTACAACTTTGAGCCACTTAAATATTAATCTGAAGTAACTCAGAAAATGAGAGTAGTCATTCTAAAAGAATGAGTAAATCAGACAACATCTTGAAGTCCTAATAAATAGAGGTGATCTTCAATACGTGGGGACAATTCAGCCCTATCCAGCAGAATAGGATATAGCTTCTTACCCTCCCAAGTTTAAGGTAACGACCCTCCATACTTTTGACGGTAAAGGGTCGCCGAACCAACACATATACTACTTCAAGTCCCAAACTGGGAATGTAGTATGAAATGATGCCATTATGGCTCGTTTATTCATTGGTTCTCTTAAAGGAGAGTTGGCACTGAAATTTCTGTATCGTCTTCAAAAAAATAAGCCAGAAACAACACTCGAGGTGCAAAAGAAAGGAGAGTCTATTAAGATTTTCATTGAAAGATTTTAAAGCATGGCACTCCATTGTCCCAATGGCATGACCCAGTCTACACTGGTTGAGACATGTCATCATAATCTACAAACTGCTCTTTTCGCTTAAATGAGAGTGGCAGAATGTCACACTTGAAAGCAGTTGGTGCTACAAGGTGAACATGCAGAAGAAATTGTCGTCAGAGTCAGGGCTGAAGAAAAAGATAGCAAACCAAGACCCGACAAACCAATACGGTGCGTCCCAGAGTCATCTTCTCAACCAAGGAGGAGAGATACTCTGGCAACGGAGGTTAAGTCACCTTCGAAGACCCAGTCAGTCAGAGGTGGTATGGCTCCCGACTAAGCACATTCCAGTAAACTATATTCTTTAAGGATGAGCACGTGGTCCCTTTGTTTAAGTTACTCAAAATAGTAACAAACTCAAATTGTTCGAGGTCAGACGTCCTGAAGAGGTGGGGAAGACTGATGATCCTAACTACTGCTTATATCACAGGATCTCGGACACCCTACCAAGAATTGCTACATCTTCAAGGATGTTCTTCAGGTTCTAATTGATGCGAAGGTACTTAAGCTCCATCCAGAGCAGAAGAAGGTGACTGCTAATATAACGGCTGCATCACCTATTCAATTAGGCTGGGATCTGTCACTAGCGCCAACCAGAGTGGTTCTCATCCCGAAAGGGGAACTAAGAGTGATCAATACGGATCCTTATAACCAGAAGGAGAAAGGTCTTATCCTGTTCCTACTCCTCGAGGAGAGACAATGTGGGTCCATCCTGATATTGTTTAAAGCCAGCAATAGACAACTGCCACAAATAAGAAATCCAAAGGCAAGGCCAAAGTGTCCTCCAGCAATGTGGCAGGTATCTCTACAAGGGAGACCGAAGAAGATGTCGCCTCCCTCGCTAGTTTAGGAGAAGGGAGTCAGCCTTTGCTGCTGACACAGGTGCACTTCCCACATCGAAGACTCGATCTAGAAGCAATACTTGAAATAGTACGACGAGCCGATGGTAGACTCCTATAGCTAGCTGAGGAGACAATCGAGCTATTCACGAAACTATCCATGGAAAAAATAGAAAAAGCTTCATTATGTTAAACTCTCCAAAAAGGCGGTATGGGACCATCAACTCCCTTCTGTTTTGATATCATGGCTCAACTAGCCAATATACCTGATCAAATCACTCTTCATGAGCTCCTGAGGCTTTCCAAATCCACAAGGGATGTCTTAAAGAAGCATTAATAGATGCAGAGATTTTCATGACCCAGATTTGTGCTATATGCGGAGAGGAAGACGGCAACCATCGCCATCACACTTCGAAGTAGTTTCCCTGCATCACCTTTACTCCAGAAGACATGCAAGTTAAAGGAAAACATGATAGGCCCCTGTATTATATAGGATATATTGGATCATCCGAAGTGAGTTGTATTCAGGTTGATTCGGGATCACGTTGAGCATTATGCCCCGCAGGGTCATGTAGCATTTGAAAATCCCCACCCACGGATTAAGCACCACTTAGACAACCATCTATGGCTTCAAGGCCAATTGTACACCCCTGATAAGCTCAAGTGTAAAATTGGGGACCTGAGATCTGAGGTGACATGTTATGTCATTGACGCTGACACCTCGTACAACTTGCTACTGGGACGACCTTGGATTCACCGCAACTCTATCGTCCTTTCCACTCTTCATCAAGTGATGAAATACGTTGATGAAGATAGAAAAGTGAGAACGTTGATTGATTGGGATAAAACTAGCACTTGAAAATGTGTAGTTATGAAACTAGTGTAAAAGCGTGCGTGTTAATGTTTTCTCGATACTTTCGTTATAGCATTGGCTTAACAAGTCGAATCCACAGGGATGGGAGATAATAGGAGCATTAACGGTCTATTCACGTCGCATGTAGCAAGTTCTTCTTTGTTAAAGAATAAGAAAAGAAATTAGAAGTGATAGGTGGAGAAGGTGATAAAACGGTGATGAGAAAACAAATGATAAGTTATTGTGAATCGATAAAACAAAATAAGAAATAGAAATGAAGTGAAACGTGAAGTGATGTAGAAAGTGATTTGAAAATGAAATAGAAAAGAACTTGTGGTGCAGATGATGAAAACAATGATGAACTAAGAAGATGATAAAAACAATGATAGAAAAAATAATAAAAAGGTTTTGAAAATGATTTTTAAAAAACAAAGTAAATGAATGAGGAAAATTATGAAAGAAAACTCATGGCTACTAACTACTAATTGCTCTACTAACCATGCTAACCTCTTAGTGATAATTGCCTCACATTGATTCTTGTCCATCGCTAATCCTTGGCTTCAAGAGACGATACAAAGCATGGCTAATAAGAAGGTTCTTCTACATTCAAACCACACATCCATTCCACACAAGCAAAATGCAAGCTACTATTAAATCCTCAAAACTAATTAGAGGTGAGCATGAAATAAAAAAGACATTACAAGTTAGCTTGTTAGTGGTTAGATGTTAGAATGTTAAATGTTAGAATCCATCATCATGAGCCATCAATGGCTCCTGCATGAGCAAGACCTTGTAGATGCTATTAGATTCATGTAGATTATAAAGAAGATGTTAGATGATTAGTGATTAGTAGTTAGATTACCATGAGAAGATAAACTAGCTAAGCATCATGTAGAAGATGGAGAATATTACAATGAAAAAGAAAGGAGATTTTTTACATAGATTATCACCATTTACTACATCAATATCTCTCTCTGAATCATCTCAGCCCTACTATATGATCTAAAAAACAAAATGAAAATGCAAAATAAAAGAAGAAGAAAATCCTACTCTACAACTAGAAGAGAGAAAACCTAACCTACTCGTTAATCTGCTTCCGTCTCAGGTCTCTGCAGGGCTTTATATAGGTAAAAGGAGATTCTAAAAGACGAGACGAGGCCACGCGTCGAAAATCAACACGTGACTCGCCAAGATGGCCGCGAAACACGGCCATAGCCGCGTTTTTGCGGCCATATTAGGGACTTAGGTCCTTAGTTTTGGCAAGCGGTTTCGTCTCGCTTCGGAGACCTTTCATGTATTCTTGGATTCGGCTATTTGTGTCCAGATTTTCGTCAGACACGTGCCAACGTCCAGATTCAATGTATCTTCTAGAAACACTCTAACTTGGCCTTCAAGAAATCCAGATTTAATTGCCCAAAAATGAGTTTAATTAAGCTCTTATTACCCCTTTTCCCTTCTAGTCTTGATTATCTGCAAAAGAGACCAAAACACTACTTGAAAATGATATTTTATTCATAAATCGATAGGAAAATGTGATATAAAAGTGTAATATCGTAGACTAATCGCACCCCCACACTTATCTTTTTGCTCGTCCCGAGCAAAACAAGAAAAAGAAAAACTATACTACAAACGTTATTACACCACTTTCGCAGGTAACGCGATTGCTCTGAGCGTGTGTAACAAGCCGTTAAATCTCTAGGTTTCGCCTAGAGGAAGAGTGTTGTCTCCTGAGAATTTTCAGTAGATTGTACCCACAAAATTCATAAAGAAAGAAGACAAATTTAGTATTTTGAAAACGCATTTTGAAAGAGGGACAAGTTTCGAAATATTTTTGCAAAAATTTAAGCGATCTAAGATCATAAGCCAACCAAAATTTTTCTCCCCTAAACTTAATCTATTTGCAAGATCTTGTTTTCAATTAAGGTAAGAATTCAAAATTGGATTGAATATTTTTTCCTTCATAAAACCAAGATAATATGCACTTTGTGATAGTGAAGATCTCTAGGATTTCAAATCTAACCATCAAGCCATTTATTTATATATATATATTTTTTCTTCCCTTAATTTTCTTAGACTTTCTAGTTTACCCGGCTAGTGAGTCTTTCACCGATGACTCACAGACAAGATGGTCTTAGGGCATCAGATGAGAAAACATCCCTCAAGTTTAAGAACTCGAGTAAATAAGGCCACAAAATTAAGGGAGAGTATTTATTTCCTATGACCACTGTTAGGCGTGAATAATTATGCTTCTTGAGCCATAATTATCAACTTAATAAGTGGTTTTTTCTTCATATATATCATATATATTTTTATTTATTTTATGGCATTGAGGTCTTTGTTTCCACCCAAAATATGTGTAAGTGTGAAGTGCATACTATCTAAGGCAAAAAATTTAAGATAAAATTATCTCTCCAGTTTATCTTACATAGCCTATAATCTTAAACAAGATCCATTATTTCGACTAAGTTTAAGATGTCATAATTTAAGGCTTCCTTAGTTTCTATGATCATCTTAATTTTCTTAAAAATAGATCAAAACTTCATCTCTTATTTCAGAAAGTTTTTAAAGAAAAGAAAAAAATCCTATACAAAGGGAAAATTCTGAGAATATCATAAAAAAATGAAAAATAAAGAAAATCTAAAAATTTTATGTTAGTAAACCCTCCCTCAAACTTATCTCATGCATTGTCCTTAATGCATCGTGAATGTATGCATGAAAGAAATAAATAGAGAGGGAAGGAAAATCACCTCAAGGTGGTGGTCTCATTGGTCCACAAAATACGGCCCAATTTAAAGAATGTGATATCCAGAGGAACCCACCAATGACCTCTATAATACAACCCACTAAAATGATGTATATTGATTCAGGTTTTACCTGCACACAAAATACAGAATTTCAGAACTTTTGAAACAGTAGTGCAAGGTGCTCAATTCTACCACTATAGCAAGTGGCTATGCGGGCCGTGATCCACAAGGAGGGACTAGCGATGGAAGCTTTTTAAGTAAGTTTTCTTTTAAGATACAAAGGATGGTTAAAATTCTTCTTTTAGTTCTTGTAAGAAAAAGAGAAAAATTAGGTTAAAGTGAGTTAGGAAGAAGATGGTAGATTAAGAAGATGGAAAAACTAGAAATGACATGTACAAAGAAATGGAAAAGGAATAATAAAGAAGTGGTCGATTGTGATGTTCTAAACTAAAGAATAAAAAGAAAAGAAAGAAACTAAAAGTTACTTACCCCTTTTTGTGCTTATATGCCTTGGATTCGTAGCTACGACTTACCTTGTCTTTGAAGGCGATCAAGCATGGCGTGTAGGATCTTCCTCATTCCAGATCTACACTAAGAATAAAAGGGCAAACTATACTAGCAAGAGAATGGTTGTTCATCACCATAGGCCATCAAGGGCACTTGCAGTGGCGAAGCAGTGTCGAGGCTAACAGATTCACTTGGATTGCAACACATTAGAGGAGAGTAAACGAAAACAAAAGTAAAGAAGAAAAAATAACTTTGATTCAATTCAAATAATAATGAAAGAAGAGATCACTTACACTGGTGTCACCTACAGTGCAAGCTTGCTCTCATTCCTCCATGAAAGTATCATCTCCTCTCAGTTACATAAAGAAAATGAAAATTACATGAAAGAAAATAAAAACCTAAGTTACAAACTACAAATTATCCTAAGTTCTATTCTCTGCTTGGTCGTCCCTTTTTTCCTTTGAGTGCAGGTATTTATAGGAGAAATGCAGAGAGTGGAGGAGTATGAAGATAAGTAAAGCTGGCAATTTCTGAACTCCCCTTATCTCCAAACTTGATTTGATGTAGATATTTAGTTCTGATCTGCAGTTTAGTGGCGTATTGATTACTAAATATTACTTATCAAATGATAGAATTAGAAAAATGATCAACTTAAGAGTTGTAGTCCTTTAAGTCCTCGTTCTGGATCATCTTGAATCATCAGATTTGAGGTCTGATAGCGAAAGTTATGATTCAAATACTAAAATGTATCCAGCCAGAATCTGAGTCTGAATTACTTCATTTCATCCATTGATCTTCTCTCATCCATTTATCCTTTTGGATTTGAACTCTGTATTTAACGTTATCCTCGGTTGATCTTTACCTTTAACCACCTAATTCACCAAAATTGAATTTAACCAACTGGATTTGGGATCATCCTCCTCTAACCAAATAAATCTAGTTAAATCTGAATTTGACTGATATTTATTTGATTTTATCCTCTTTCCCCCCATGATTATCTTCTGTAAAATAGACATTTAAGACAAGGAATTTAGCATATTTATTACATGATAAATGTGAAATGTAATAAAAAATAATGTAATAAATGTGTGCAATCATATATATGAATGATTTTTATTATGAATTTTATCCTATCTAATTTTCAAAATTTTAAAATAATTTCAGAGTCAATTATATCAACACCTTTGTCCCAAAATGGAGTATGAAATGATTGAATGATTGATTTGGACTTAGAAAGTACAAGAACTAATACTGACTCAGGAATTTAACTTAAATCAAGTAAAGGTTCAAGAGTCAAAATTTGTTTAGAAAGTTGGTCCAAATCAAGAAGTTGAAATTCAAGTCCACATTCATTTTCCCATAACGGAATGTGAATTTTCCAAGAATGGTGATTCAAGTTCAAGAATGACAGGTAAGAGAATCAAAATTGACTCTTAAATGTTGCTCAAGTTGGGTAACAAAATAAGAGTCAATATTGATTAAGAAATTTGAACTGGATTACAAATTTGAGGAATGAAGTCACTTTCCTGTCTGAGTTTAATTTCATAAAAATGAGAACTTGCCAATTTGTCAATGAAACTTTCAAAAGTATGGTATTGATCAAGTTCAATATGTTGATCTAGAAAGATTGGTGATTCAATTTCACGATAGATTGACAAAGGATCAAATATTGACTCAGGAAAAGGATTGCAATGAGGTGAAGACACTGGAGGCATGATTGAATCAGGAAGTGGAATTAAATTACCAAGTTGAGATTCAGGATCATATTCATGCTCAAGTTCATTTTCAGAAAAAGGATAACTTGTCAAAATGTCAATGGGATTTTCAAAACTCAGAGTTTGGTCAAGTTCAAATGAGTGTGCTGAAATTGAATCTTGGTTTCCAAAATAACAAGAGTCCTAGGTTAAATCAATAGAGTTAGAGATATTTGAATTGGTCAAAGATTGATAAGAGAGAGTTTTCTCATTCTTATAAATGTTAACCAATTGTGTTTCCAACCTATTGATAGACTGGGTAGAAGATTTTTGAAATTGTAATGTGGACTCTTGTAAGATTTCTGTACTCTTTTCTAGATAAATTTTTCTTCAAGTGGATATTCTAGAAAGGGAGTATAGGAATCTTAATTTTGAAAATTTTGTGAAGAGAGTGAGTCCAACATATTTTGAGATTGTCGCTCAGACTCATGCAAGCTTTCCATACTCGTTTCTAGGGCAGATGATTGTTCATTTTGAATAGGTGGAACTGAGTATGAATCTTGAAAATATTATGAAATTGGTGAATTGAGTTTCTTTTGTTGGGACTCAAGCATGGCTTGTACAACTTCTATACTTTTTTCTAACTTGAATTTTTCTTCAATTGGTGGTTCTAGAAAAAGAGTATAGAAAACAGAATTGGGAAATGAATATTGTGAAAATTATGGACAAGGTGGTTGAAAATTTGACTCGGGAGAGGTGAATCCCCATTGACTCTGTGAAGAGTGGAAGTTATTTTGAAAATTATGGTTATAAGATTGGGGGTATGGGTCATATTGAGTCGATTTTAATTGGTTCATGTTATTAAAAGCTAGGTTGGAGTTATCTGAGTCAAATAAGGTCGGTGTGAAATATGAATTCATATTAGGATTGAAAGAATTGTTGTTATTGAATTCCATATTACAAACAAACACAAACAAAAAAAGACAAAGCAACCAATAAATAAAAAAGAAAGAAAAAGTCAAAACCAAGCCTATACTAGGGTTGACCTAGACCTGACGACTCCTAACTGGTCGATTACCCAGGGGAGGTTGTTGTATGAATCTGACCACAAGCTAATCAGCCAGGTAGGGGCAAAATATGATGGAAGGTATCCGTGCGTAACTAACGGGCCTTAATTATGCCAAACCACGGTATCTTCGAGGCGTAACCTTTTAATCCCCAACCTTCGACACCGATTTTATAAGAGTATGATTCAAACAAGTTTCACCCTCGGTCAATCTCTTAACGAGTTCGAGATATCCCTAGGGACCAATGTCTATCAATTTTATTAAGACTTGGGTTGTGTGAGTGGGGAGGTGTTTTTTGGGTTAAGGAAGGGTAATGAACTCCCTATCTTATCTTGTATTAGGTTTTGCCCTTAAGTCTAATTCGTGCAAGTGTGCAATATAGACAAGAATATAACACAAAGCGAGTAAATCACTCACATGTTTGTCCTATGCTATATGCAATGGTATATGTACACCTCAGTCCAGATCACAACAATAGAACAAAATACAGTATATTGGGATTGAATTAACACGTGCCTAAATGCAAATGTCTAAACCGTTTTAAAAGTGACCAAATACCGTATTTTAGTTCTTTAATTTATTGCATTGTTCAGGCAATCAAACTAGAAAATAGATAGCAGAAATCACAGATATATGCAATTTAGAAGCAGCTAGTAAAAATATAAGGCCAAGATCTCAAAAACCTGCCACGTTTCCACAGCTTTTAATGAGTTTTCATGGGAAATGTTTAAGCAACAACTCTCTGCTTTCTTGAGCAGGGTGATGCGAGCAAGTTTAGCTTTCTACAATGTTCAGTTTCTGTAATTATTACCCTGCACACCAAAATAGAGAAGAAAATGTTAACAAAAATGTGAAAACGAAACCATTCCCATCCTCGGCAATGGCGCCAAAATTTTGATTGGGACAGAATCAGAACTTGAAAATGTGTATTTATGAAATCAGTGTAAAAGTGTGCGTGCTAATATTTCCTCGATACTTCCGTTATATCATTGGCTCAACGAGTCGAATCAACAGGGAGGGGGGTGATAGGAGCTTTAACGGTCTGTTTACATCGCATGTTAATAAGTTCTTCTTTGTTAAAGAATGAGAAAATAAAAAAAATTCAGAAGTGATAGGTGAAGAAGGTGATAAAATGGTAATGAGAAAACAAATGATAAGTTATTGTGAATCGATAAAACAAAACAAGAAAATGGAAATAAAGTGAAAAGTGAAGTGATGTAGAGAGTGATTTGGAAAACAAAATAGAAAAGAACTTGTGGTGAAAAAGATAAAAACAATGATGAACTAAGAAGATGGTAAAAATAACGATAGAAAAAATGATAAAAAGATTTTGAAAATGATTTTTAAAAACAAAGCAAAAAAGAATGAGGAAAACTATGAAAGAAAACTCATGGTTACTAACTACTAATTGCTCCATTAACTATGCTAACCTCTTAGTGATAGTTGCCTCATATGGATTCTTAGCCATCACTAATCCTTGTCTTCAAGAGACGATACAAAGCATGGATCATAAAAAAGTTCTTCCACATTCAAACCACACATCCATTCCACAGAATCAAAATGCAAGCTACTATTAAATCGTCAAAGCAAATTAGAGTTGAGCATGAAATAAAAAAGACATTGCAAATTAGCTTGTTAGTGGTCAGATGTTACAATGTTAGAATCCATCATCATGAGCCATCAATGGCTCTTGCAAGAGCAAGACCTTGTAGATGCTATTAGATTTATGTGGATTATCAAGAAGAGGTTAGATGATTAGTGGTTAGTAATTAGATTGTCATGAGAAGAAAAACTAGCTAAATATCATGTAGAAGATAGAAAAAATTACAATGGAGAAGAAAGGAGACACTTTTATATAGATTGTCACCATCTATTATATTAATATATCTCTATCTCTCTCTGAATCATCTCAGCCCACTACATGACCTAAAAAATAAAATGAAAATATAAAATAAAAAAGAAGAAAATCCTACTCTACAACTAGAAGAGAGAAAACCTAGCCTACTCGCTGATATGCTTCCGTCTCAGGTCTCTGCAGGGCTTTATATATGCAAAAGGAGGTTCTAGAAGACGAGACGAGGCCACGCGTCAAAAATTGACGCGTGGCTTGCCAAGATGGCAGCGAAAATGCGGCCATAGCCTCATTTTCGTGGCCATATCAGGGACTTAGGTCCCTACTTTTGGCGAGCGATTTCGTCTCACTTCGGGGACCTTTTAGGTATTCTCGGATTTGGATATTTCTGTCCAGATTTTCGTCAGACATGTGCCAACGTCTAGATTCATTGTATCTTCTAGAAACTCTCTAGCTTGGCCTCCAAGAAATCTAGATTTAATTATCCAAAATAGATTTAATTAAGCTCTTATTACCCTTTTGCCCTTCTAGTCTTGATTATCTGCAAAAGAGATCAAAACACGGTTTAGAAACGATATTTTATTCATAAATTCGTAGAAAAATATGATACAAAAGTGTAATACCATAGACTAATCATTGATTGCTGAAAGGCATCCATTCAAGCTAGTTGACAATTACTTCACCGACTCCCTCCTCTATCAAGATTCTCTTGAGACTGATGAAAATTCGCACCTAGAAGAATACGACTCTGGCAATGAATCTGATACAGAGCCAGAAGAAGAAGAGTGTCTCTGAGAAATAAATCCCCTTAAATCGAGCATTGATAAACTCAATTTTAATACCACCGCTAATGTTGAAAGCAAGTGGTTTATCAATAAAAATTTAGATTTGGCTTACTTTTCTGTATTTGACTCTGATTCTGTACCGCCAGAGACTAGTACTGATGTAGATAGTGACACTTGGTCAGCAATAAATGCCCTGACATTATTGTGTGCACCGGTAAAGTCATTCCTTATGGTACGCGAAAAGATCAGAGAACCACACAATGCTCTCTTTGAAGTACCAGCCAAGTGAAAAGGTCAAAAACCAATTCTATTTGAAAGAATTGAGTCTGAGCCCCTAACTCTTAAAAGCTTAGGGGGTAATTCTAATTCTCCATAATTCTTCCATTATGGACAAAAGTCACGTCATATGATAGAAAGAATGGAGTATGATTTTATCAAGAAATCAGGTCTTCATTTTGGTGTGCATTACTTCATTCATTTGTACCAAAAGGCAAAGACCCCAATTACTATCATAAGACCCAAAGAGGACTCAATTATGTATCTATTCCAGTCTCGTTAGGTTCTGAATTTGAAGAAGAGGTCTATCATGACATCTTGATAGTAACATCGTCATGGTACTCAAATATCAGCATCGACGATATCTTCGGAAGTCTCTCATTGAACATGGTATCAACCAACAATTTAGAAGATGACAGAGAAGATACCTTTAAATCTGAAGAATTGATCCAATCAGACTCTGATCTATAGATTAAACACTTAAATACTCTTTGGTATGTACGCTTTGTACAACGCGAACCATCAACTGAGGATAAAGTGAATCAGATAAATCTTGGAGATGAGGCTAACTCTAAGCCCATTTTCATAAGCGAGAGCTTATCACCATCTGAGAAAGAAGACTTAATACATCTCATACGAGAGTATAAAGACATCTTCGCTTTGAATTATAAGGACATGCCTGAGCTCGATTCCCAGATTGCTATGCATCATCTCAACATCAACTTGGACACCAGGCCAGTCAAACAACAGCAATGACGGTTCCATTCCGAGATCATAGAAGTAATCGACTCAAAGGTCAAGAATCTCATAGACTCTGATTTCGTCAGGGAAAAGCAACATCTTGATTGGGTGGCCAATATAATTCCCATTCTAAAAAAGAATGAAAAGATCCGAATTTGCATCAACTAAATGCCGCTTGTCCTAAAGATGAATTTTCTCTCACGGTCACGGATGTTATGATTGACAATACGTGCGGTTTTAAGAGGATGTCTTTTATGGATGGCTTCTCAGGGTATAATTAAATAAAGATGTATCCTAAAGATGAAAAGCGCACATCTTTCAGGACGCCTTTGGGAGTATACTGCTATACAGTAATGCCCTTTGGCTTGAAGAACGCTGGTGTAACTTATCAACGTGCCATGAATGTGATCTTCCATGAGTATATACGTAAGACCATAGAATGCTATGTCGACGATAATGCTGTGAAACGCAATAATAAAGGCGATTATCTCGCAGACCTAAAAAGAGTGTTCGACATCATGCGGGCTCACAGTTGAAGATGAACCCAACCATATCCTTCCTGGGGGTAGCCAGTGGCAAATTTCTTGAATTTATCATTACATCCAAAGAAATTCACCTGGATCCAGAGAAAATCTGTGATGTCCAAGAGATGCAACCTTCGAGAAATCTTAAAAAACTCAGAGGCTTACAAGAACGGTTAGTATATATTCAGACATTTATATCAAATCTTTCAAGATGCTGTCAACCCTTCCCCAAACTAATAAGGAAGAGAGTCTCATTTGTTTGGGACAGTGCTTGCCAAGAGGCATTCAAAGAAATCAAGGAGTATCTCACATACCCACCCATTCTAGTATCTCCTGTATCAGGAAAATCTTTCCTGTTGTATGTTCGAGCTATAGATCATTATTTTGGAGCTTTACTAGCTCAAAATAATGATCAAAACTATGAACAAGCAATCTACTATTTAAGTTGATTGGGGTGGAGCACCGTTACAACCCAATTGAGAAGAAATGCTTAGCGTTAGTCTTCGCCATCCAGAAGATACGACACTACCTTATGGGGCAATGCATTCAAGTCATTTTCGGAGTTAATCCCTTATGATTGCTTATGACAAGACCATCTTTGCTGAATTGCACATTAGCGAAATGGGCCATATTGCTCTCACAATACGAGATACAATTCATGTCACAAAAGGCGATCAAAGATCAAGCTGTGACAGATTCCTGACCGATCATCCAGTTTTAGGAAGTTCAAAAATTTATGACGATCTCTCAGACGAGAGTGCAGAAGTTAACTTGATCAACATCTCCTCAGAAGAACAAGTGTGATAACTATTCCTTGATGGAGCATCAAGGATAAGTCCTGAGGGAAATATCATTGCAGGTGTAGGGGTAGTACTTATTTTCTCACATAATTACGTGATCGCTCGTGCATCCTCATTAACTGAGTCATGTTCTAACAATATTTTGAAATACAATGCTCTCTTGATTGAGATGCAACTTACTGAAGGGATTGGAATCAAGCATATGGTGACTCAAACTCATCGTCAATCAAGTTTCTGGGGAGTACGAAGTCCGACATGAAGACTTGGTGCCCTATTACAATGTAACCATTGACATGTCAGAGAAGTTTAAAAACTTTTACATTGACTATATAGCGCGTCAGCAAAATCTACATGCAGATGCACTGGCGTCCTTCGCTGATTCACTGGCCCTTCCAACTGGAGCCACGGAGAGAGTGCATATCTACAGTCGTGATTTGTACTATTGCAAATCTGCCTTTGAAGACAATAAAACTCAAAGAGGAGACCTTCAAGTTATATAGGTTCTTGATACTTCGACAAGTCTCGAACCTAGGGATTGACGATTCCCTTACATTGATTTCATCTTGTTTGGTGTATTGCCTGATGACCCTAAGGAGGTAGCTGCCATCAAAAGGAAGCTCTTCGATTCTACTGCAATGCAATCATGCAAACATTGTATCTTTGATCATACAATGGAATCCTACTCTGATGCCTTTCACAGAAAGAGGTGCAGGAGGCACTCAAAGAAGCTCATGACGGTATATGTGGAGCTCACCACTCGGACCTAAGTTCAAAGACCAACTTAAAAGCCTTGGCTATTATTGGCCAAAGATGATCCATGATGCCATCACCTATGCTAAGGGATGCCATGCCTGTCAGATCCACGGTGATTTCGTCTATCAAGCACCGGGACATCTTCATCCAAAATTTTCTTCATGACCATTTGAGATGTGGGGAATGGATGTTATCGAACCCAGCAACCCTCCAACATCCAAAGGACATCACTTCATCTTGGCCATAACTTATTACTTTTCTAAATGGGCGAAAGCAGTTCTCTTGAAGTAAAGACATCAGACGTGATCAAGTTCATCAAGCATTACGTGCTCTACCATTTTGGAGTACCCTGATGAATTGTCCACGATAATGTACCCAATTCGTCAGCCAAACATTCTAAAAGTTCTGTAATAAATTCAGTATCCAAAGTATGTCATCAACAACATACTATCCAACTGCCAACGGTCTTGCAGAAGTCTTCAATAAGACTATTCGAAAGCTACTCAAGAATTTTGTCTCAAAAAGCCAACGTGGCTGGGATGACAAATTAGGCAAATGCTTGTGGGCTTGCCACACGACGGTGAGAACTCTGACAAAGGCCAAATCGTTTTTCTTGGTGTACGAATGTGAAGCTGTACTTCCACCGGAGATCCAAATCTCATCCCTCCAAATAGCCTTGACAACCATGATGACGGACAAAGAAAAGCATTGATTGTGCCTTCAAGAGTTGGAAGCTTTAGACGACAAACGTCTGCAAGCCCAACAGCAAATCAAGCTCTATCAAACCCGAATTTCCAGAGCTTTCAATAAGAAAGTCAGAGAATGGATTTTCAAGAAGGGTGACATTGTCTTAGCTGTCAGAAGACCCATGGTTATGACACATAAGACAAAAGAAAAATTTCAACCCAAATGGGAAGGACCATTTGTAGTAGACTCAGTCTACTCAAATGGAGCATACAACCTCATAACTCTGAACGGTGATACGTACATAATGCCGATCAATGGCAGATTCTTAAAGAAGTACTATTTTTAAAGGGACTCTTCTCATAATCAACTTAATACTACACCTCTGATCGTAGATTCACCCTAATTAATCAGATGGATTAGGGTTTGAGATCTAAGATGTTTGGAAGAGTGCCAAAAAAGAACTTCCTTATTCAACGGATCACATTAGGGTCGATCAATGTCGAGCCGACCGAACATTGTTGACCATGATGCATGATGTTAATATCGAAGAAACAAAGTTAGAAACTTTGGTTTTAACTTTATCACTCTTCTCATGATCAAGTTAATACTATACCTCTGATCGAAGTTTCACCCTGATCAATCAGATAGATTAGGGTTTGACATCCAAGATGTTTGGAAGAGCGCCAAAGAAGAGCTTCTTCCTTCAATGGATCACATCTTGGTCGATTGACGCTGAACCGACCGAACATTGTTGACATCGTGATGCATGATGTTAATGTCGAAGAAACAAAGTTAGAAACTTCGGTGTTAGTTTTGTCACTCTTCTCATGATTAGGTTAACACTATACCTCTGATCGAAGCTTCACCCTAATTAATCAGATGGATTAGGGTTTGAGATCAAAAATGTTTGGAAGAGCGCCAAAGAAGAGCTTCTCCTCTCACCGGATCACATCACGGTCGATCAACGCTGAGCTGACTGAACAGTGGTGACATTATGATGCATGATGTAGACATTGAAGAAATGACAAAGGCAAAATATTAATTATTTAGCCTTGTCACTCTTCTCTAGTATATCGACATGCACCTTGTACGCGGAGGAAAGTTGAAAGTATATTGCAAAATTTTCTTGAACCAATGAAAAGTTACAACAACTCAAATTCCAACTACAAGAGAGAGAGAGAGGGAGAGAGAGAGAGAGAGCGAGAGAGTGAACACTCAAGCTCAGATCTTCTCTTTATTTAAGGCTAGGTTCTTCGCATAGCGGTAAAAAATAAATCTTATTTTTTGTTGACCAGGTGAAGGTCAAGCTTCTTCCAGACTCTTCTCCTTGGATCACAGATGGAGTAGCACAACTCCTATCCAATGAAATCTCAAAGAGATTAGGCAAAAACTTGAATTCAGCAAGTTTATGTAGAAGAGTTGAACTCATTGTAAAGCTAATCTTCCTCAGCTGAAAATCAGGCCTCTTTAATAGCAAACTGAGCTATTTATAGGGGTTCCAGGGGTTAAACTGTCCCCTAAAAACTCTCCATAATGGGGGTTAACTTCCCTCATTACATGGGTAGTACTTGACTCAGTAATTAGAGTAGTTATAACTGAGATGCAGGGCTCCTCTGCAGTTGAGACGCAGGCTTGAGATCTGCATTTAGCCATTGAGGTGATGCTGGACGTGGGTCTCGAACTCCGCGTTTGGGCACCGCGGTGGTGTTGAAATGCGAGCCTCAAACTCTACGTTTCCTTATTGATGTGATATTAGACGCATGCCTCGAGCTTCGCATCTGAGACGCGGGCTTCATGCTCTGTGTCTAAGCACTGAAGTGGTGCTGAGATGCGGGCTTTGAGCCCTGCGTCTTAGCATTGCAGTGGTGTTGAAATGCGGGCTTTCGAGCCCTGCATCTTGGCATTGCAGTGATGTTAGGGCGTAGGCTTTGAGCCCTACATCTTGCCATTGCATGAATGGCTTTGATTAGCCTCGCGTCTGAAGTATAGATTCTGCTATCTGATGACTTGTCTTCAGTGTTTTTTAGACAGTCTACAGAACCCCCCTTTAACTCCCAGGTTGACTGGGCGAGTTTCAAAACACTTTGTACTTTTCTCTTGGCAGCAAGCTCTTAAGATTAGGCTGACAATCTTCTGAGATACCTTAAGCTTGATCTTGTATGGATTTTGGTCTTCGTGAGTGTACTGTTGAACTCTTTGAAGCCACCAGAGATGATCATCATGAGTGTCTAGATACATAGTTTAGACCTCATCGGTACTCTGAGCTGGTTGTAGGTGTACTGTTGAACCTAGGAAAATTGCCAACTGCTTTTACCAGTGTACTGTTTAAACTAATTGCGGAAGCAGAGACTGAACACAGGTCTCATAGACGCGAAGTCATGTTTCCTTGGAGACGCGAACTTCATCTGAAGTAGAAATGTGACTCTCATTCATTTGAGAGACGTGAACATCGAAGTGGATATGTAGCTCTCACTTTGTTGAAGTGATGCAGGCTTCGAGGTGGAGACGAGGATTGCTCTTTATTGAAGAGACGCAGCTTTGCTATTTTGCCAAGATGCGAGTTTCCTTCAAAGTGAAGACGCACCTTTCATTTAATGTAGAAACACAGCTCTGAGCATTATAGATGTGAATCCTGATTTAAAGTAGAGACACAACCTTGCTTGAAACAGAGATGCAGCTCTAAGTTGAGGGGGGAAACTCAGGTAGCACTGAGTTGTAGGGGAGACGCGGCCCTGAATTGCAGGGGAGAAGTGGCTCTAAATTGTTGGGGCACGACCCTGAATTGTTAGAGAAGATGCGACTCTGAACCATTGAGGAGACGCGGCCCTGAACCATTGCGGGGACGCGACCTTGAATTATTAGGGATGACGCAGCTCTTAATTGTTGGGGAGACACGGCCCTGAGTTGTTAGGGTAGATGCGGCTCTGAACTATTGAGGAGACGCGACCTTGAATTGTTAAGGACAATGCGGCTTTGAACCATTGAGGAGACATAGCCCTGAATTATTAAGGACACAACTATGAACCATTAAGAAAACGCGGCCCTGAATTGTTAAGGACGCGGTCCTTAATTGTTGGAGAGACGCGGCCCTGAACCATTAAGGAGACACGGTCCTCATTTTATTGAGGGAACACAATCTTTAACTTGTTGGAGGTGACGCGGCCTTCAGTTTGTGAAGGGATGTGGACTTCAAAACACGGCCCTTGAAGCATCACTTGTAGTTATAGAGACGCGGTTCTGTTGACGTGACTTTCTACGCGTGAAGATCTTGCTGGATCTTTCAAGGCAGAACTGACATTCATGGTTGGGGACGCGCGTCGTTGGGACTTCCTGGGGCAAAAATCCACGTGTCTTACTCAGACTAGATTTGAGATTTGCGTTGCGAATTAAGGCTATTAATTGGCCTTTAAGAACAGCTTTGATTTTTATGTCGTTAATTAATGGTCATTAGCGAGCCTATTTATAGGCCATGAGCCTGTTAACAGTCATTCATCTTGACTGTTTTACTTCACAGACATGTGCTCTGAAGAAACTTTAGAGTTATTAGATTGTCTTCTTCTCCGGGCCTGCATCCTGAAGAACTTTTAGAGTTCCTTGAAATAACCCAAAGCTTTGACACTTTCTTGCAATCTTTTTCGAAGATTATCACTGTTAAGTGATTTCAAAATCAAAAAGCATCCCCTCTAGTACTTTCATGATCGTATCTTGATGGATGATGCCCTCCCTCCAAAGAGCTCTTTTTCAGGTATGGAATAGCCTTTGCCATAATAAGACTGTTTCCTTGGGGCTTTGTCATCGCCGATCATAAAGAGACTCTGTCTCTTGATCTCTTCCTGAAACTTCTGAAACTTCTTTCTTGAAGTTTAAACAGTTGACTTGAGATCCATGCGTCCATGCTCTATCTCTTGATCTCTTCCTGAAAGTTCTGAAACTTCTTTCTTGAAGTTTAGACAGTCGACTTGAAATCTATGCGTCCATGCTCTGTAAACGCGATCTTCACGTTAACTTATGAAATGTGAGCTTGTAGATTTTTGAGTCTCGAGTTCTTCAGAAGCGAGCGTGGTGAACTCTGCGTTTTGGGGTCTTAAACACGAGTCTTACATGTAAGACTCGCGTCTGGAGTTCATGACTAAGAAAATTTTCAAGGCTCTTCCTTCAAAATCTTTAGACGTGAGTATGGCGAACTCTGCATTATGAAGCTTAAACGCCCTTTTGAGATCCCTAAATGCGAGTGTAGCGAACTCTGCATTTTGAGGCCTTAAACACCCTTTTGAGATCTTAGACGTGAGTGTGGCAAACTCTGTGTCATGAGGCCTTAAATGCGGGTCTCTCATATAATACCTGCGTCTGGAGCTCATGACTTATAAAACTTTAAGGCCTGCGTCTACGCCTTTAATATATGCCCCGCGTTTCAATCATCAAACACGAGTCTAATATTGGGCTTGCATTCGGATCTATCATTGCAGAGAGCGTGGTAAACTCTGCGTCCTGAAGCTTTAAACGTGAGATTCGCATATAAGACTCGCGTTTGAAGTTCATGACTTTAGACCTGCTTCTGTGCCTTTGGTTTCATGTTTTTCTGTCTTTGCAACAATTTAACCCTCAGTTTTTTTTGCAGGTTGTGGCCATACATTGGTGCTGGTTCCAGTGTCTTTGCCGCGTTCATTGAGGTAGACATAAAACAACTAGTTCATTTGATTGGCGACCACTTGAGGAGTCAGAACTTCTATCCAAGGGCGAGAAAGATCCGCACGGTTCTCGATGCATATCAAGACATTATTGGACATGATGCACCAGTAAGGTCTCAGATCCTTCCTGATCATAATGAGCATGGCGCATTTGAAGGTCACGAGAAAGAAGACGTCATCAGTAAGATCTCAGATCCTCCCTTCACCAATCTTGTTAAAAAAAAGTGACATCAACGAAAAACCCATGCTCATTGGATGACTTTCTAGTGGCGGAGCTTCCCATTAAGCGAAGGATTACGACTTTGTGAAGACCTTCGAACTAGTTGGTTTGGTGAAATCAGAATACTCCTTTGCATTTCAACCTCGAGAAATACCATTATTCTCAAGAGGAGAGGAAGTTGATCTACTGTTCCTAGCCATAGTCAATGTCACGCCCTGCTTCCCAAAATACGCGAAAATGGAGTCATGACGAAGGTCGGCGACGTATGTACACTAGAAAAGTACCCCACGCACATACGCTAAGCCTAAAGTAACCTAAACAAGCTATAAAATCTACTACGATAAATTAATATCACTGCAATATGACCTATAAATATCTAAACACAATTATAGCAAATGAATAAAGGAAAAAAGGGCAACTGGACACGATATAAGTAGAATCAGGAAATAACATGAATAAAAGAGCAAGAGTACTTATAATCAAGAAAAGAGAGACTCAAGCCCCTCGTAATTCATGTAATCCTCTCCAAATACCTGATCAGCAATAAGTAGCCATAGATCTGGATATGCAAATCCAGGGAGTCAGAACTCCTAGTGAATGTATAAGAATAAACTGGAAAGTGCATGTGCATATAAAATGTGAGCAGATAAGAAAATATATATACGGGAATAAGAAATGACATGAATAAAGTAAATAAACAGTAATGTGGATAGTATACAATAGAGTATGTGTCCAGTCAGATATTCAATCAGGTGTCTATCACGATCTATAAATCAAGCGGGCAGAGTCAGTCAGTACTAGAATCAGATGCCAATCAAGTCAGGTGTAACATCGGGTGTCCAACATACATACATGTATCAGGAAAAGACAATCAATTACAGTACATTATGAACAATTTATTATTATGTTAGCGAACACCAATTGCAATATGTAATATACGCATCCCATAGTACGCCTATCACGCATGTCAATCGGGGTCCTAAGTTATTGAAATTGATCGGTTGGAGATATTCTCCATACTTTAGGTGGGTCCCGTACATACCCGGGACCACGACCCAGACTTCTGGCGCTGAACCATGCCCTACCGTAAGGTAGTCAAGGACATGTATAACATGTATAATAGGAACAAGAATAGGATGGGGTGCCAGTCATTCCCTGGGAACCCTGCAGTGGAACCCTCTTTCGGCTGCGCAACTTATATCATAGGTCCACCCAAAATACAGACGCTGTCTCCTTCACTATTTTCTCCAATCCTAGTATAAGTTGTTTAATGTCATGTTATTAGTTTATCACGATTATTTAATGTGCATGTTACTTAGATCACTAGTATAACTCGATAATAGTCATGGTAACCACGCCAACATGTGTAATCAGGATACCGATATAACAGGATATATAATGTCAGTGAACAGGATACCGGTATAACAGAATAGTAACAAGTATAACATGAGGGTGTTGTTACCGTATACAATATTTTTTCAGCAATTATGGTAGCATGGAGATTATAGTTATGAGGTAAATGTCATGTATAATCAGTCAAGTTCTTCAGGTAACTCATAATATTTAAAATAAGTAATGACCTACTGGCATGAATAAAATAATCTGGGCAAAATATTTAATCAACTCAGATCCTCAGAGTCATCGATATATCCAAATCCCAATATATAAAATATATACTCATCTATATCCAACCAATAATCACTATCTAATCTTAATTAAGACCATCATACACTCTCACTTTCATTAAGTTCAAACACAAGATCTAAAAATCCAAGTAACTAGTCAGTTATGCATATACGTGCCACCAGGTCAAGTTAAACCAATTTACGTCTACTCCTTAACCCAAGATCAACTCTAACTCAATTGAGTCTACTAACAAATCCAAGTCCAATATCTCGTTCTTCTAATAAAGAATCTCCAAATTAATTAATCATCAATATCTTACCAAACTTTCACCTGTTTTACTATCAATAAGAATAATCAAATCTACTGATAATGTTACTCAGATATCAACTCGTATAACTACCATCATGAACTAGTCAAATCTAAGATCTAAATATAATTATAGTTTAAGTTACATCACCAATAGTTCCAATCCCAATCAAGATAATAACTAAGGAGTAGGACATCCTCAAGCTACATGAAATTTAGAAAATCTCTGTACTCAAACCTTGATATCAATAAACATTATTACTCAGAATACAATAAATCCTCACCTAACTTTTCATCAAGTACATGAATATCAACTCTGATAAGTACTCCACATAAAATATGAATCTTTAATCTCAATCATGTGCCAACTAACCTTAAGATCAATCAATTTATATTCTAAGATTTATCACAATTAAATTTGAATTTGAAATGGTTACACATGAAATGATATAAGTCCCATATCACATACTAAGATCCAACTATATACGTATGATGCTCAATATTAATAAGGTAACATCAAGAACTATCAAGTACTCCAAATACCACTAAACATATAAAAAACTAATGCCTGACAATCTAGCCCTCATCGACTAACCAGTCAATCAACATGTAATTATTTTGCAAGTTTTAATTCACCAAATAATTGTCCGATAAATACTACACATGAGTGATGCTATTTGTCCTCAAATATGAACTTGATCAGTCAATCTATAGATCAAAACGAGTCACTATCTAAGGTAATACTACAACTAGTCCTGACCCAAGAATGTCAAACAACTAACACATGAAAAGATACTGAATGGCACTCAAGTAAGCTATATAATCAAAGTGAACACTCACCGGTATCTCATGATATAATACGGGTAATCATACTAGTATAATAAGGCAGATGGTTATAGGAAATAAAACAAGCAACACATATATATATTTCTGATAATTGTGAATGAGGAAATTAATACTCACAAATATCATCTCAGAAAATTTTAGTAGCATAATTACACAACAAAATAAAATCATTTATCACAAAATCCTTGTTTAACTGAAGGAGGAAAAGAATACTCACCTGAGTTTGATCCCAAGTCCAAAGCACTGAAATCATAAGGCCCGGATAAATCTACATGGTTCATTTCAATAGAAATTGTTAGAATTTTAAAAGAAGATTCTACTTGAGAGTTATAAGGGGTTTTAATCTGGATTAATTAGTTTGGGGGTTAGAAATATGGTCCTCTGAGTCTAATGAATTTAGTAGGTTCAGTTTAAACCAATTTTTAATTTTTTTTGCTGGATTTTTAATAAGCCTTAAACCATTAAAATACTTAACAGGTCTGAATTTATCATTAAGAAAAATGACTTTAAAGTGGGTGGTTTGAGTTAATTTATAGTGGTATTAGTCTAAAATTTTTATCATAGGAATTAGAAGTATTGTAGACTATTATTTACATTTTTCTCTATTTTTTGATATTTTTAATTAATTATTTTAATATGCACTTCTTCTTTCTTGCTTTTTTTCTTTCTTTTTTTTTTTACATATCTCTCTAGAAGCCCAGGCCCAACTCAGGCCCAGCCCAGGCCAAACTAGGCCAGGTCCAGAATTTTCTTTTTCTTTTTCTTTTTCTTTTTTTTGTTAACAGGGCCTAAGGCCCTTTGCTGGGCCCAGCCGGCCAGGCCCGGGCCAGGCCAGGCCAGGCCAGGCCTTGGGTCTGGCCTGGGATAAATCTGTTTTTTTAGAAATCTTTGTTAAAAATTTTGAAAAAAATATAAATTAAAATTATGAGTTGGTATATCTTCACATGTATTTATTTATTTATTTAGTTGGATTTGTGGTTAGGTTTTGATGTATAAAAAATTCATGAATAATCATAATATAGACATAATTTTTAATAAACTATTTTATCAAATAAATTGTGAGAAGATAGATTACTTATTTGGATTTGATCTCCCTAGCATGTTCCTCAATTTCTGCACTTCGAGATCCCTTTTGTTCATGCTTCGCTTGAGGAGAGAAGAAAGAAGGAGGTGGGGAGAGTTGGGTAATGGTTTTTCTTTGGAGGTAGAAAAAGAAGTAGTTTAGGATTTTTATAGATTATTAGGGACTTTAAAAATCAGAATTTCAGTTGGTTCAAACTGCTTGACTTAGTAGTTAGGATAGAATTAACTGAGATTATGATTTTAAAATTAAGATTTGAATTTGTGTAAGTTAGGATAGATATGATTTTTGTTAGGATTTAGATTAGGATTAGTTAAGACTTATGAAAAGATTTAATAAGATAGGATTTGGATTAGGATTGGATTTTGGGTTAATGAGTGAGGATCTCAATGGTAATGGGTTATTGGCTAGGAAAAGAAAAATATATGAATAAAAAATAACAATAATAATAAATATTAATAATTAAAAAGAGATAGTAGTAATAATAATAATAAAATTTTCAACATTAAAAATATTATCTAATAATACTTGATAAAATACAACCATTAATAATAATGACTCAAACAATACAATAAGAATAAGAATAATAACAATATCAATATTAACAATAATAACAACTACAATAATAATAATAGTAACATGGCAATGGAAAAAATACTAGCTAGTAATTAAAATGATAATACTTAATTATGCTAAATATAAATAGAAGGTCAAAATACCATTTGCTATCTTAAAATAATTTGTACTATAAATCAAGTTAATAAATAATAGTAAAATAACCAATAAAATAAAATAAATACTTTAGAAAAAATACAGTATTTTAGACCCGGGATATTACAATCAAGAAGACGAACTTTGTGTATCTTCAATATTTCAAGAAGTGAGTCAACCTTTCACTGAGCGAGAGGGACTTCTTTGTACTACTTTGTTGTAACACTCAATCTTATTGGATAAGAAAGCGTTTTGCATCACTTTCATATTTTTAAATTTTAATAAAAGTGACACTTTTTCCTGCCTTCTTATTTGTCTTGACTTCCTTTTTACATTGAAAATCAGACAAGAGGAAGTGATTGAAATCACTTAGAGGGGGGTGAATAGGTGATAAGGCTAATCTAATAAACTAAATGCGAAAATTAAAAACTAATAGCAACAACACTTAATATAACCAACGAGTGTAGCCGAATTCCTGGTGAAGGGCTCTGGACTAACTCCTCTTGACTCCTCTAAATAAGAGTTGAGGCGCTATATGAAGCTCACGTGGTTAAGCACAAGTGAGGCACACAAACACACAAGCATGTATTATGATATAGCAATATGAATCAATGCACAAAGTAATAGAGAGGGAGTAAGAGTCAATGGATCAAACGCAAACAACAAGATTTGTTTCGAGGTTCGAGCACCCAGCTCTACGTCCCCGCCTTCACCCAGAAGGATTTCGAATTCACTAACTTGTCCACACAGGACTCCCACACAGGGAACCTCCACCGAGGATTTGGGGCAACTACAACCGGGAGTACACAACTCCTCTCTTTACAAACACAACCTCTCACTAGAGGCTAAGGCACAAAGCTACCAATATCAATCACCTCACAACTTGAGGGATAAGCACAAAGCCAAACAAGGATCACCTCACACTTGAGGAATACAACCCAATTGCACAATCTCTACTACACAAATAGGGAAAGGCACAAAGCCAAGCAATGATAAGGGTTTACAACTTGGTGATCAAAAGACCACAAACCAATTTCTTTTTCACAAAACAAGGATCCTATAGACAGGATAGAATGATAAGCTAAAGTGTGGAAAACAAAGTATTTTTAACAAAGAAAATCACTTGGGAAACTCTCCAAAAAGATATATAATTTTAGATCAAAAACAATTCCCAAAAGACTATTTTTTTTGAAATAACAAAACACTTTTAAAACAATGAAGTTGATCTTTTAGCACTAAGAAACTCTTTTCAAAAACTTGTATAAACACTAGAGAAAGCTCAGAAATTTTGGCTCAAAAATTCTTGGAGAAAACCTCTCTCAAATGGGGTTTTTATAGCCTCTTTAAAAAAGTAGCCGTTGGCAGCAAATATGGTCAGATTTGACCATCCGGTCGACCGGCTGGTCGACCGGACAACGGTCGAATTTTGACCGTTGCTGCTTCCGGTCGACCGACCGGGCCCTGAACCAGAGAGCAACGGCTCCCTGGCCGGTCGATCGCCCGGTCGACCAGAGCAACCCGAGAGTGGGTTGCTTTTGAAATCACCTAGAGGGGGGGGGGGTGAATAGGTGATAATGCTAATCAATGCACAAATTAAAATGTTGTGATGCAACGATCACCCAAAATAAGACTAGAAGTCGAATACCCCGTGAAGGGCTTTGAACTCCTTCCTCGTGATTCCTCTAGATAAGAGTTTGAGGTGCGTATTACAATCTTGTTGTATGAGTATAGGTCGACAATATAGCAATGATTATGAAGCAAGTAAATATAGCAATGAATATAAAGCAAGTAAATGAAGCAAGTAAACCAATCGCAAACACTGAGATTTGTTCCGAGGTTCGAGCACCCAGCTCTACGTCCCCGCCTTCACCCAGAAGGATTTCCAACCACTATAACTTTCACAAAGAGTTACAACCACACCGGAGTACCCAACTCCTCAATCACGCTCCTCTAGTCCAGAGGTAGTGGAGCCACAAGTACAAGAATATCTTGGTGATCAAAAGACCACAAACCCTCTTTTGAAAAACCTTTTTCCCTTACAAAAACCCTATAGATCAATGTGTAGGATTGAAGCTCAAGTTTTGTAAGTGAAAAAGAAAATGAAACTTAAGAGAGTTTTGAATTAAAAACTTCAGTAAAGAGAGATTTTTCAGCACAAAAACAGAGAACAAAAACTCTTTTGAAGGCCTTTAAACTTGAATATTTTTGCAAATGCTTGTTGTTGTAAACCTCAACCCTAATCAACCCTATTTATAGGATAGAGTTAGGGATTAAAGAGTAAACTAATGCAATAAGTAATTAGGAAATATTTGACTCAAAAACTAGCCTCTAAACTCGTTTAGAGACAAAACACACGTTTAAAAACGTGTTAAATAAAGTAGCCTTAAGGCTGAAATCCAGCCTCGGTCGACCGGGTTTTCAAAAAATTTAGCCGTTGCCGGCTCACGGTCGACCGCCCGGTCGACCGAAACAAACAGAGAGTTGATGTCTTTCAATATTCACTATTCTTTAACAAACTATAAAACAAAAAAAAAAAATAATGAAGTCTCTGAGCCACAATGAAGTCTTTGAGCCATGCTAGAGCCTTCTCTTCTATGAACACTTCCTCTTACGCCATTTGCCCTATTAGCACCATAAATCTTGGAAACCTTGCAATAGCTAAGAAATAGCCATCATTATTTGTACTAACCTGAAACTCATTCTAAACAACTTATTAGTACCATATAGCTCCTATGTGTTTTGTTATCATCAAAACTTTAAACAAATGGATAGTGTAACCTTTTGGGCAAGAGTTTTCAGTCGGTCGACCGAGCAGTCGACCGGCCAACTGACACAGCCAAGTGCACATTCTTGTGCACGTCCGGTCGACCGGTCGATCGACCGCCAGATTGGGACTGAAAAACTGGGTTTTAATTTTTAAAATAAATCCCATAAAACTTCTAAAAATTCACAAAAATAGTTTTAGCATAACACATTGATAAATAAACTTGTGTGAAAAATTTCAACACAAATTTCAAACTTTCTGAACCATTTTTGTGACTTACAAATTTTGCCGAAAACCAAAATCTGTATTTTTCAAAACTTAGATTTTTCAAATGGAAATCCGATTTTTTCAAAACTCATTCAAATACAAAAACATAATATAGAAACAACTTTTAGGCATGATGTATATGGATATAATCTAATATACATGAAACATATATATATATATCCATGTTTTTGATATTAAATCCGAAAATATGTTTTGTTAAAATACCAAAACACCAAATACATGAATAGGCATATCAAAATAAGTTTGTCTAAGATATGAAGCATACATGTATATAGAACATATCTAATATACATTTAAACAATGTAAACTTGTATTGATACTATCTATTCATGAAAACCAAGATCGGTTAAACCAAAAACTGAAAACCAATAAACATGAAAACTAGAAACACGTGTGTGTGTTGTGAACTTGAGCATATCACACTATCTAGTCTTTACAAATGGATCTAAACATAAACTAAACTAAGTACCAAAGTCTTCTTGATGAACTCCATCTTCAAGCCGACTCGATCCAAACCGTGATCCACCGAGTTTGACTCCAACGAGTGCTATATATGATCTTTGACGCTCGGGCTCTTGAATCACCATGTGAAAGCTTCCAAACCATCTTTGTTGAAGCTAATCACCTACTAATATCTTGGTTAGAGATCTGAAACTAAACATCACAAGATTATTAGTAAACATAACTACATGAGTTGATCATCATAAAAACTAGAGTGATGGGCCTTTGGGCCAACAATCTCCCCCTTTTTGATGATGACAAAACTCATGGAGTTATATATGCATAGATTAAAGTAAAGCTTCAAAAAGTTCCCCATTAACTCATGCATAGCAATAAACAATAAGATATGCAATGAATATTAAACATGAAAATGCATAGACATGCATAAAACAAGCTCTTAATATCAAAATAAATTATTTCTTCTTTACGTAAACAAGTTCTTTAAATAATCCTCTTGATACCAATTAGAAGATAATCAATATATAAAAATTCTTGATATCAATAAAACAAAAACAATAAGAGAAGTATAAAACAACAAAATACTTCTCCCCCTTTTTGTAGATAAACAAATAAAAATCATGCATAGAAAAATCATGCATATAAACTCAAATACTAAATACTTCTCCCCCTTTTTGTCAATCATCAACAAAGGGGTCCAAGTAAACAATAAAACATATTCTTCCAACATGATACCAATAAAAAAATATATATCAATATAAGTGAATCATGATACCAATTTAAACTGAACATAAATTTTTTTTTAAGAAATGTCAATTTAAGGTAAATGAGGCATTGAAAACAAGTCTCAAAGAAACCAATCAAAATTTTGATACTAAACTGAAAGATATATAGATAGTCTTGATTACCAATTCTTTCTTGATACCAATAGAAAGTAAACAAGTAAACATCTTGATACCAAATTGTAAGTATTTTTCTTTTTGAACATATGATACCAAATTAAAATCAATATTAATTTTTCAATCATAAAGTATGGAGTGGAAATCAAAGGTAAACAAAATACCAATTGAAAGATAAAATACGAATTTTCTCCCCCTTTATGAAATACCAAATAAAATGATGCATAAGCTTGTATTAGGATACAAATTGAAAACTAATCAATTGAAATATGTTATGCATTAAAAATCAAGCTTAGCATAACCCAAATTTGTGCTAAAAAATATAGATATATAGTAAGCACAAATAAAGTATCTATATATGTATGGAAAAGTAGATACCAATTGAAATTGATACTATATGAAGAGTAAGCATACATATATAAAACATATATGAGTATACAAATAGAATGTCAATATTGATACCAATTGAAACGATCCAATGATACCAATTGAAAACACAATATGATCAAGTGTATACTCATACTTCCTACCACCCATTTCATGCATATGTTTAAAATGATTTTCAATATTAAGCATACAAGGTATGGTCGCCCAACCAACCGCCCTTAAATGGGTAGGGGTTTTCAAAAATAGGTTTGAAAATATAGTATGTTTGAAAGACTCTACCAAAGCGAAGAATACGAACTAGTTATATGAAAAACTTTATAAACTAGTACGAAATTCTTCAAGCAAGGAATAAAACAAAACTATATTCCATAAAACATGAAAATCATCAAAACTAGAATCCTTCAAGGTATATGTATGTCATGTACAAACTAAAGTATACTTACATATCCAAAACATAACGAGACCACAAAAGTATATGCATGAAGGCAAGTGGCTCAAAGGATGTATATGTATAGCTAATAGTTTAGACAAGATAGACATATACATGAAGTTAAACACACAATCATAAAAACATGTCAAATAAATGGGAATACAAGTCTAATGTATGAATCATCAAAACTAGGCTATACTAGTACATGTAATGAGTACAAATGAGCGTTCAAGCACAAACATATAATGGTCTATTTGTGGCTCACTAGTTGTACTAGTATATATCCTAATTTTAATGAAAACTAACATTCAAACATATATTCAAATCATGAAGCATAGAAATCAAAATAAAATTTCATATGATCATTATGACAAAAGCACATGCATTAGATTCATGATATACGTGAAAGCTAAAACATGGAGAGAATACAAAATATGGGTCCATATTAAATATGGGTGTCTCAAATAACTAAACATGTATATCACTAATCTAAATCTCATGGCATATGGCATAATGACTATTAAAACATGACATGCTAGAAATCAACAAAATGAAAAGCATGTAAATAATAAACGGGAGTTGGAGATCGTTACCAAAACCTAGAAGGCAACTCTCCAAGTCTCCAAAATAAGGTGGTCCTCTCCACCAAACTCCCCTTGAAAGTGATGCATCCTAAATGTTCTCTTTAAGCTCGGAACGCATCCACTTCAAGGCACCATAACTCTCACGTCATGCGAGAGCCCACACCTACATCAAATACAATAGGGTGGTCTTTGGTACCCATATCCTTTTGGGTCCATGGCGGTTAGCACTTTTTCTAACCCAAACAAACTTAGTTGCTAAATTTTCATCATGTATCTTATCATAGAAAAATTTAGCAAGGTGGCGCTTACATCCACAATGTGTACAAGTGTACACATGAGCATACATCATGTTATGGTTGTGACCGTGAGGAGCATGTGTATGCCGTGTATGGTGTGCATGCAAAGATGGAACTTGTTTCTTTCGAAACATAGATTTCAAGCGTGTATGGTTCATAGCACAATGGCTCAAAGTGGAGCCCAAACAATCCATATTCTTCTTTAATAAATTTATATCATTTTTAATACTAGAAGATAGAGTGGAGCATGCAATAGGTGTGCTAGGTGAAACTATACTAGTATGGCAAACATGAGAATCAATATCAATTTTCAAAGATTCATTTTTCTTTAAACAAATTTCTAAATCCTTTGAAATTGAAGCAATTTTATTTTCAAAGAATCATTCTCTTTTATAACACAATCAAGTTTTGAAGACAAGTTTTCATTTTTCTTCAAAATTATTTCACAATCATTTTTATTTTTTCAAAAATTCATTTTCTTTTAGGGCAAGATCTAGTTTAGACTTCAATGAATCCCTCTCATTAGAAATCTCCACTTTCTCTTGCAAAATAATCTCAATTTTAGAAGATAACTTTTTATTTTCTTCTTTTAAACAAGACTATCCTTTTTCAAAAGTTTGTATTTAGAAATCAAATTTTCACAATTTTTAGCAAGTTCATCATTCATGGCTTGTGCCTCTAAACACTCATTGCAATATGAACTAGAATTAGCATCTAGTTGAGTTTCCGATTATACCTCAAGGGAGTCATTCCCTTGGACCATGAAGCAATGTTCATCGGACTCGTCTCTTCTAGATCTCCTCATCTTATCAAGAATCTTTGGTAGCTCGGGAGAAGTTAAAATACTCCATACTGCAAAAGCGGACTCATAGTGAGAAAGCACATGTAAATAATCTTTATGAAGTGATGCTCTAAGTGCCTTTAGGGCTATTGCATTGGCCTCTATATGCTTGCTATCATTAGGGTAGGATTCCTTGGTAATGGCAAGGTAAACATGCAATCCTAGGGCTTTTAAATGACAACTCATAAGAACCTTCCATATGTTAAGTCTAGAGATATCAAACTTGGGAGAAACATCCATGAGTGCAAACTAAATGTGTGCAAATGCAAATGCAAATGCAAATGAAGATTAGAAAAACCAAGATCACACTCCTAGGTGGTTAAACCTAATATCAGGAGCGTAGGCTCTGATACCAATTGAAATCACTTAGAGGGGGGGTGAATAGGTGATAAGGCTAATCTAATAAACTAAATGCGGAAATTAAAAACTAATTGCAACAACACTTAATACAACCAACGAGTGTAGCCGAATTCCCGGTGAAGGGCTCTGGACTAACTCCTCTTGATTCCTCTGAATAAGAGTTGAGGCGCTATATGAAGCTCTCGTGGTTAAGCACAAGTGAGGCACACAACACACAAGCATGTATTATGATATAGCAATATGAATCAATGCACAAAGTAATAGAGAGGGAGTAAGAGTCAATGGATCAAACACAAACAACAAGATTTGTTTCGAGGTTCGAGCACCCAGCTCTACGTCCCCGCCTTCACCCAGAAGGATTTCGAATTCACTAACTTGTCCACACAGGACTCCCACACAGGGAACCTCCACCAAGGATTTAGGGCAACTACAACCGGGAGTACACAACTCCTCTCTTTACAAACACAACCTCTCACTAGAGGCTAAGGCACAAAGCCACCAATATCAATCACCTCACAACTTGAGGGATAAGCACAAAGCCAAACAAGGATCACCTTACACTTGAGGGATACAACCCAATTGCACAACCTCCTCTACACAAATAGGGAAAGGCACAAAGCCAAGCAATGATAACGGTTTACAACTTGGTGATCAAAAGACCGCAAACCAATTTCTTTTCCATAAAAACAAGGATCCTATAGAGAGGATAGAATGATAAGCTCAAGTGTGGAAAACAAAGTGTTTTTAACAAAGAAAATCACTTGGGAAACTCTCCAAAAAGATATAGAATTTTAGATCAAAAATAATTCCCAAAAGACTATTTTCTTTGAAGTAACAAAACACTTTTAAAACAATGAAGATTGATCTTTTAGCACTAAGAAACTCTTTTCAAAAACTTGTATAAACACTAGAGAAAGCTCAGAAATTTTGGCTCAAAAATTCTTAGAGAAAACCTCTCTCAAATGGGGTTTTTATAGCCTCTTTAAAAAAGTAGCCGTTGGCAGCAAATATGGTCAGATTTGACCATCCGATCGACCGGCCAACGGTCGAATTTTGACCGTTGCTGCTTCCAGTCAACCGCCCGGTCGACCGGGCCCTGAACCAGAGAGCAACGGCACTCTGGCCGGTCGACCGCCCGGTCGACCGGAGCAACCCGAGAGTGGGTTGCTTTCAGTCGGTCGACCGCTCGGTCGACCGGCCAACTGACACGGCCAAGTGCACATTCTTGTGCACGTCCGGTCGACCGCTCCGGTTGACCGGCTACTGGTCCGGTCGACCGGTCGTTCGACCGCCAGAGCCTGGCAGAAACAATTTTGGGACTGAAAAACTGGGTTTTAATTTTTAAAATAAATCTCATAAAACTTCTAAAAATTCACAAAAATAGTTTTAGCATAACACATTGATAAACAAACTTGTGTGAAAATTTTCAACACAAATTTCAAACTTTTTGAACCATTTTTGTGACTTACAAATTTTGCCGAAAACCAAAATCCGTATTTTCTAAAACTTGGATTTTTTAAATGGAAATCCGATTTTTCCAAAACTCATCCAAATACAAAAACATGATATAGAAACAACTTTTAGGCATGATGTATATGGATATAATCCAATATACATGAAACATATATATATCTATGTTTTTGATATTAAATCTGAAAATATGTTTTGTTAAAATACCAAAACACCAAATACATGAATAGGCATATCAAAATAAGTTTGTCTAAGATATGAAGTATACATGTATATAGAATATATCTAATATACATTTAAACAATGTAAACTGGTATTGATACTATCTATTCATGAAAACCAAGATCGGTTAAACCAAAAACCGAAAACCAATAAACATGAAAACTAGAAACACGTGTGTGTGTTGTGAACTTGAGTATATCACACTATCTAGTCTTTACAAATGGATCTAAACATAAACTAAACTAAGTACCGAAGTCTTCTTGACGAACTCCGTCTTCAAGCCGATTCGATCCAAACCGTGATCCACCGAGCTTGACTCCAACGAGTGCTATATGTTGGCCCAAAGGCCTTCCACTCTAGTTTTGATGATGATTAACTCATGTAGTTATGTGTACTAATAATCTTGTGATTTTAGTTTCAGACCATTAACCAAGATATTAGTTGGTGTTTAGCTTCAACAAGATGAATTGGAAGCTTGCACATGTTGATTCAAGAGCCCGCGCATCAAAGATCATACATTGCACTTGCTCGGTGAATCAAGAGTTTTTGGATCGAGCCGACTTGGAGATTGCGCTCTAGCTTGGAGATTGCGCTCTACAAGAAGACTTAGGTATCCATAGTTTTAGTTTGGGTTTAGATCCTAATTGTAAAGATTAGAATAGTATGATAAGCTCAAGTTCACAACACACACACCTTTCATGTTTTGATTTTCAGTTTTAGGTTTAACCGATCTTGGTTTTCATGAATAGATTTTTTATCAAAACAAGTTTACATGGTTTATGTATATTAGATTTGTTCTATATGCATGCATGCTTCAATTGTTTAGACAAACTTTGTTTGATAATCTATTCCATGTGTTTTATGTTTTGGTATTTACAACAAAACATATTTTTGGACTTAATGACAAAAATCATGATATATATGTGTTTCTTGTATATTGAATTTCTATTCATATACAATATGCTTCAAAGTGTTTAAATATCATATTTTTGTATCATGGATAAGTTTTAGACAATGTGTATTTTCTATTCAAAATACAAGGTTTTAGAAAATACGGTTTTTGGTTTTTGGCAAAATTTCTATGACACAAAAATAGTCAAATATGTTTGAAATTTGTGTTAGGATTTTTAACACAAGTTTGTATTTCAATATAAAATGATAAAACTATTTTTGTAGAATTTTAGAGATTTTGTGGGATTTATTATAATATTTTTTCCCCAGGTTTCAGACCTGATTTTTGTCTGCCAGGCTTGGCCGGTCGACTGGTACGGTCGACCGCACCAAAGAAGCCAGTCGACCGTTCCGGTCGACTGACGTGCACGGATACGTGCACGCAGGCTGACACTGCATCCGGTCGACCGAAGCGGTCGACCGACAGAGAGCTGTTTGCTCTCAGGTATTTGCGGTCGACCGAGGCGGTCGACCGTAGCCACAACGGTTCTAAATTTGACCGTTGGGCGGTCGACCGTCCCGGTCGACCGGAAGGCTATTTCTGGCAAAAGTTCTGTAAACGGCTATTTTCTGTAATTGCCTATAAATACCCCATTTGAGAGAGTTTTTCTCTAAGAATTTTTGGGCTAAAATTTTCTATCTCTCTGGTGTTTTTGCTGCAAGAAAAATAGGTTTTTGGATTCAAAGTGAACAATCTTTTGTGTTTTTGATTAGGGTTTGAAAAACCAAAGAAAAGGGATTTTGGGAAAAGCTTTTGTTTGAACTTCTATATCTTGATTTCATTTGTTTCCCAAAGGTTTTTCTTTGAGTTGCTGGTTTCATATCCCTTGGTTTTCTCCACACTTGAGCTAAAAATCTACTATCTATATCTATAGGTTATTTGTGTGGAAGAAGAAGTTGTTTGTGGATGTTGTTGTGACCACCAAGTTGTAACCCAATCTTTTCTTAGCTTTGTGCTTTGGGTTGTATCCCTCTAGTTGAGAGGTGATCCTTGTATTGGTTGGTGATTGGGAGTTTGTTGTATTGGTTTGTATATTTGCCTCAAGGAGGAGGTTGTGATTATTGGAGTTTGCCTCAGGGAGGAGGTTGTAAAGAGAGGAGTGTTGGTACTCCTTGTAAAGGGTCCTAGGTGGACGAGCTAGTGAAAATCCTTCATGTGTCGAAGGCGGGGATGTAGAGCTGGGTGCTCGAACCTCGAGAACATATCTTGGTGTTTGCGTTTGATCTATTGGCTCTCTATCTCTCTCTCTTTACTTTGTGCCTTGCATTTCTACTTATATTGCTCATTCATATTGCTTGGCTTGGTTGTGTGTGCATCACTTGTTGATCACACTTGAGTGTATTTGCATTAAGTTTTTAATTTCCGCATTAAGTTCACTAGATTAGCATTGTCACCTATTCACCCCCCTCTAGGTGAATTTTCAATTGGTATCAGAGCTAGTGCTCCTGATATTTAGGTTTAACCACCTAGGAGTGATCTTGGTTTGCTAATCTTCACTTGCATTTTCATTTGCACTCATACTAGTTTGCACTCATGGCTAGCCCTCCTATGTTTGACCATTTTAGACTTGATGCTTGGAAGGTGGACATGACTAGGCATTTAAAAACACTAGGTCATCTAGTTTATCAAGCCATTACCATAGAATCCCTCTCAAATAGTAGCAAGCATAAGAAGGCCAATGCATTAGCACTTAGAGCACTTAAAGCATCTCTAAATGAATTTCTTTTACCCATTTTTGATCACTATGATTCGGCTTTTGCAGTTTGGAGCATCTTGACGTCTCCCGAGCTTCCAAGGATAATTAACAAGATGAGGAGATCTAAAAGAGAAAAGTCCGAAGAGCAATGCCTCATGGTCCAAGGGAAGAACTCCCTTGAGGTACAATCGGATTCTCATATTGATGATAGCTCTAGTTCCTATTGCCATGGTTGTTTTGAAGTTCAAACTTTAAATATGGAACTTGCTCAAAAGCTTGAAAATTTGTTGGAAAAACATGATTTGTTGAAAGAGGATAATCTTGTGTTGAAAAATGAATTAAAGGATTTATGCTCTAACTTTGAATTGGTTTTGCAAGAGAAGGAAGAGATTGCAAGTGAATGTGACTCACTTAAATCTCAACTTGAACTTGCTTTAAAGGAAAATGAATTTTTGAAAATCAAAAATGATTGTGATGATGTTGTAAAGCACAATGAGATTTTATCTTCAAAATTGGATTTTACTTTTAAAGAAAATCTTACTTTGAAAAATGATATTGATTCAATTATTAGAGAATTGGATTTTGTTTTGATTAAAAATAAATCTTTACAAAAAGAGATTGATGTTTGCCATGCTAATGTTGCTTCATGTTCTAGCACACCTATTGCATGCTCCATTTTATCTTCTAACATTGAAAATGATATACTTGTTTTGAAGAAAAGTATAGAGAGTTTGGGCTCCACTTTGAGCCATTGTGCCATGAATCACACACGATTGGAAACCTTGGTTCGCAAGAAATAAGTTCCAACCTTACATGCACACCCATCTAGGCATACACATGCTTTTCATGATCACCACCATCATATGTATGCTCACGTGTACACATGTACACATTGTGGTCGAAAAGGCCACCTTGCTAGATTTTGTTATGATCGTATTTATAATGAAAATTTAGCAACTAATTATGTTTGGGTGAGAAAAGAAACTAACCCTCGTGGACCCACTAGAAAATGGGTACCAAAACCACCTCTTTGACTTTTGATGTAGGTGGGAGCTCTCGCGTCACGTGAGGGTATTGGTGCCTTGAGGTGGATGCATTCTAAGCTAAAAGGAGAACCATTTGGATGCTTCACTCTCAAGGAGATTTGGTGGGAGGACCATCGTGTTTTGGAGACATGGAGAGTTGCCCCTTTGGTTTTGGTAACAATCCCTTACTCCATTTAGTGTTTACATGCTTTTCATTTTTTTTTATTATAGCATGTTGTGTTTTATTGTCCATTATGCTTGTGCCATTATATTAAAGTTGTACATGTTTAGCTACTTGAGCACCCATGCTTCATTTGGAATCTATATTTAGTGTCTCACCTTGTTTAAACTAACATGTATGCTTTAGATCTAATGTACATGCATATGCACAATGATCATATGATATTCATGATTCTATGATTTCGTGTTTTAATGATTCATGTGTTGATTAGTATGTTCATTGCTATACATGTATTGCAATTTGTGATCACCATTGTTTATATGATTCCATATTTTGTGTTTTCACAATTGTTTTGATATTATGTATATCTTGATTCTTATAGCATATGAATCTACATAAGGATCATTTTTAGAATAATTGTTGATTTATGACTTGTTTTATGCTTTATGATTTGAATATATGCTTAGATGTTAGTTTTCATGAAAACTAGGAGTTATACTTGTACATAGAATGGGCCACAAATAAACCTTTATATATGTTTATGCTTGGATGCCTATTTGTACTCATTAGATGTGCTAGTATAGTCTAGTTTTGATGATTCATGCATTCAAACATGTATTCCTCATTTTTGGATATGTTTTATGATCATGTGTTTTCTATGATAAAGTGTTTTCACTTCATGTATATGTCTATTTTGCCAAACCTTAAGATATACATGTATGCCCCTTGAGTCATTTGCTTTTCATGCAAATCTATATTTTGGACTCAATTGTGTTTAGGGATATGTATGTATACTTTTGCTTTGTCTAAACATACATATACCTTGAAGTATAAATTGACTTTTAATGAAGAGTTTAGATTTTCATGATTTTAGGAGATTTCCTTTAGTAATGAAAATTTAGTTTTCATATGCTTATATTTTAAAGGAATTTCAATTGAGCTTGATTGTCCATTTTCATGATGATATGTTTCACACAACACTTGTACACTCACCCTATTTAATGTTTTCTCATGATTTAGTTTTCATGAGTACAAATTGTGCTATATAGATTTTGAGTGTTTTAGTGCCATGTGGTTTACATGCGTCTTCATGAAAAATATTTTTATTATTCCTTACTTGAAGGATATCGTACTAGTTTACCCTCCATTTAACTAGTTGCGATATTCTTCATTTTGGTAGAGATTTTCAACATACTATAATTTCAAATCTATTTTTGAAAACTCCTACCATCGAAGGGTGGTTGGATGGGAGATCATGTTCATGTATGCTTTAT
Source organism: Agave tequilana (assembly GCA_038442645.1). Lineage (NCBI taxonomy): Eukaryota > Viridiplantae > Streptophyta > Magnoliopsida > Asparagales > Asparagaceae > Agave > Agave tequilana. Next base: position 57,226 of record JAVJIF010004372.1, read on the forward strand.
AATGAAAATCATTTTAAACTTGCACATGATTGGGTGGTAGTGAATATGAGATATACACTTGATCTTATTATTGTTTCAATTGGTATCATTGAATTCTTTCAATTGGTATCTAATCTTGACATCCTTTTGTATACTCATATATGTTTTGTTTTATATATATGCATGCATACACTTCATATAGTATCAATTTACAATTGGTATCTATTTTTTACATACATATATAGATGATTTATTTGTGCTTCAAGATATATGCACAAATTTTGCTTATGATAAGCTTGATTTTTTTTAATGACCATCATTTTCAATTGATTTAATTTTCAATTGGTTTCTTTATACAAGCATTATCATTATCTTGCTTATGCTAAGCTTGAGCTTTAACATTATTTCAATTGACTTAGTTTTCAATTGGTATCTTATTTCTAGCTTAAGCATATGTTTAGTTGGTATTTCATAAAGGGGGAGAAAACTCACATTTCAATTTTCAATTGGTATTTAGTTTACCATTGGTTTTGTTTCCCACTCCCTAACTTTATGAGGAAAAAAAAATGATTTAAGAATGATTATTGATTTTTAATTGGTATCATATGCTTATAAAGATAAATATCTTCAATTGGTATCTAGGTGAACTTTAAATTGGTATTTGTTTACTCAAATTGGTATCAATGTGTTTTTTTTTTAATGGGTATCATGTGTTTTATTTTCAATTGGTATCATGTGTTTTATTTTTAATATGTTTTAATTTCAATTGGGATCATATTTGTTTTCAATGCCCCTCTTACTTTCAATTGGTAATTGGTAGGCATTTCTTAAATGTTTTTATGATCACTTTCTATTGATATCATAATGCACTTCTTTGACACATTTTTTAATTGGTATCATTTTTGGTTTCACCCCTTGAAGTAGTTTGTTTATTCTTCGTTTCATATATTTAGGGGGAGAAGAATTCATATCTTTTTGTTTTTACCCCTTTGTTGATGATTGACAAAAAGGGGGAGAAGAATTTGGAGTTGATATGCATGAGTTTTCAGTTTTATATTCATCTCATCTCCATTGGCATTGGTATCAAGAGCATTATGAGTTTTGTTTTTATTAGTATCCATTGGTATCAAGAGCATGTTTTGGTAATTTAGTTGTTTTGTTTTAATTGGAATCAATAGCATGTTTCATATGCATATTCATTTTATGTCAAGAACCTTGTTTATATGCATCTTATTGTTTGTTTATTTCTATGCATGAGTTAAGGGGGAGCTTCTTTGAAGCTTTACTTTAATCCATGCATATATAACTCCATGAGTTTTGTCATCATCAAAAGGGGGAGATTGTTGGCCCAAAGGCCTTCCACTCTAGTTTTGATGATGATTAACTCATGTAGTTATGTGTACTAATAATCTTGTGATTTTAGTTTCAGACCATTAACCAAGATATTAGTTGGTGTTTAGCTTCAACAAGATGAATTGGAAGCTTGCACATGTTGATTCAAGAGCCCGCGCATCAAAGATCATACATTGCACTTGCTCGGTGAATCAAGAGTTTTTGGATCGAGCCGACTTGGAGATTGCGCTCTAACTTGGAGATTGCGCTCTACAAGAAGACTTAGGTATCCATAGTTTTAGTTTGGGTTTAGATCCTAATTGTAAAGATTAGAATAGTATGATAAGCTCAAGTTCACAACACACACACCTTTCATGTTTTGATTTTCGCTTTTAGGTTTAACCGATCTTGGTTTTCATGAATAGATTTTTTATCAAAACAAGTTTACATGGTTTATGTATATTAGATTTGTTCTATATACATGCATGCTTCAATTGTTTAGACAAACTTTGTTTGATAATCTATTCCATGTGTTTTATGTTTTGGTATTTACAACAAAACATATTTTTGGACTTAATGACAAAAATCATGATATATATGTGTTTCTTGTATATTGAATTTCTATTCATATACAATATGCTTCAAAGTGTTTAAATATCATATTTTTGTATCATGGATAAGTTTTAGACAATGTGTATTTTCTATTCAAAATACAAGGTTTTAGAAAATACGGTTTTTGGTTTTTGGCAAAATTTCTATGACACAAAAATAGTCAAATATGTTTGAAATTTGTGTTAGGATTTTTAACACAAGTTTGTATTTCAATATAAAATGATAAAACTATTTTGTAGAATTTTAGAGATTTTGTGGGATTTATTATAATATTTTTTCCCCAGGTTTCAGACCTGATTTTTGTCTGCCAGGCTTGGCCGGTCGACTGGTACGGTCGACCGCACCAAAGAAGCCAGTCGACCGTTCCGGTCGACTGACGTGCACGGATACGTGCACGCAGGCTGACACTGCATCCGGTCGACCGAAGCGGTCGACCGACAGAGAGCTGTTTGCTCTCAGGTATTTGCGGTCGACCGAGGCGGTCGACCGGTAGCCACAACGGTTCTAAATTTGACCGTTGGGCGGTCGACCGTCCCGGTCGACTGGAAGGCTATTTCTGGCAAAAGTTCTGTAAACGGCTATTTTCTGTAATTGCCTATAAATACCCCATTTGAGAGAGTTTTTCTCTAAGAATTTTTGGGCTAAAATTTTCTCTCTCTCTGGTGTTTTTGCTGCAAGAAAAATAGGTTTTTGGATTCAAAGTGAACAATCTTTTGTGTTTTTGATTAGGGTTTGAAAAACCAAAGAAAAGAGATTTTGGGAAAAGCTTTTGTTTGAACTTCTATATCTTGATTTCATTTGTTTCCCAAGGTTTTTCTTTGAGTTGCTGGTTTCATATCCCTTGGTTTTCTCCACACTTGAGCTAAAAATCTACTATCTATATCTATAGGTTATTTGTGTGGAAGAAGAAGTTGTTTGTGGTTGTTGTTGTGACCACCAAGTTGTAACCCAATCTTTTCTTAGCTTTGTGCTTTGGGTTGTATCCCTCTAGTTGAGAGGTGATCCTTGTATTGGTTGGTGATTGGGAGTTTGTTGTATTGGTTTGTATATTTGCCTCAAGGAGGAGGTTGTGATTGTTGGAGTTTGCCTCAGGGAGGAGGTTGTAAAGAGAGGAGTGTTGGGTACTCCTTGTAAAGGGTCCTAGGTGGACGAGCTAGTGAAAATCCTTCGTGTGTCGAAGGCGGGGATGTAGAGCTGGGTGCTCGAACCTCGAGAACATATCTTGGTGTTTGCGTTTGATCTATTGGCTCTCTATCTCTCTCTCTTTACTTTGTGCCTTGCATTTCTACTTATATTGCTCATTCATATTGCTTGGCTTGGTTGTGTGTGCATCACTTGTTGATCACACTTGAGTGTATTTGCATTAAGTTTTTAATTTCCGTATTAAGTTCACTAGATTAGCATTGTCACCTATTCACCCCCCCCTCTAGGTGACTTTTCACTATATATGATCTCTGACGCTCGGGCTCTTGAATCACCATGTGAAAGCTTCCAAACCATATTTGTTGAAGCTAATTACCTACTAATATCTTGGTTAGAGATCTGAAACTAAACATCACAAGATTATTAGTAAACATAACTACATGAGTTGATCATCATCAAAACTAGAGTGATGGGCCTTTGGGCCAACAATGATTATCCTTGGTTTATTAGAAGTGTGATATTTAACTTAGCAACTCAAGGTTGGAGAATTCCATTTAAGAAATTTTAAAAAGGCTACTGTCAGAGGTGTGATATTAAACTTGACAGGAGTAGAACATGTTTTATGGATTTGCCATCTTACGGATGAGAATGGGAAGTGAAGTTTTCACTCCGCGGGGGTTTGTAATCTTCAACAGAGGTTTAGTATTAACATTATCAAGACTCAGTTGGGAATTAGTGAGAACACGATTAAAGGTGTGATATTAACCTAACAACGATTTTAAGTGAACCTAATAGGAGTAGAACAGGTTTTATGGACTTGCCATCCTACGGATGAGAATGAGAAGTGAAGTTTTCACTCCGCGGGGGTTTGTGATTGAGTCTTCAATAGAGGTTTAGTATTAACATCATCAAGACTCAGTTGGGAATTATTGAGAACACTGTTAAAGGTGTGATATTAACCTAACAGTGATTTTAAGTGGACCTGCCATTTTATTGACGAGAATAATAAGTAAGATTAGACCCGTTAGGGATCTTTACTGTCAGAGTTGTGATATAACTTAACGGATTGGATTGAATTCTGTCATAGGTGTGATATTAACTTGACAAGGGTGTGAGCTAGAGTGTACTATTAACTTAGCTCTATAAGAATTTCAGTTTCATTGGGGAAACTAAAGATACCACAGTCATAGGTGTAATGATGAACTTAACAGTGGGGGGTAATGCTAGAGGTGTAATTTAAACTTAGCATTGGCCATCTCAACTTCGATACAGAAGCTCGAGGGAGAGTCATTATCATAGGTGTATTGTTGAACTTAACGATGAACTGGATGCTAGAGGTGTGATGTTGAACTTGGCATCTCGTCTCAGCTTCGATATGGAGGCCTAAGGAAAGTGACTGTCAGAGGTTTAATATTGAACTTGGCAGCAACTTAATCGCTGTTAGAGGTGTGATATTAAACTTAATAGTAATTTATCAGAGGTGTAGTGTTAACATGACAACAAGAGATTTACGATATGAGTAATTTTGAGGACCTACCATTCTGTTGAGGAGATTTGACAAGTGAAGTTTGGGATTGTTAGAGGTGTAGTGTTAACTTGACAATTCTGAAGACTTGTGACTCCATGTAAGGGAGACGTGATCGGTCACATATATTGCATACATATTGTCACATTATCATGCTTATTATCTAAATAAATCATATTAATAAGTCCTATTTTTCTTTATAAAATGCTGGCCCATTGCTAAAGGATAGGAAAGAGAAACGAGCCCAAAGCCCATCAAATTCTGATTTAATTCAGAATAATTCGAAATCAGGAAATCAGGGCAGATCTTGCTAAATCAGAGAGGTTGAAAATCGGTTGAAATGAATCTTCCCAAATCAAGTGGTTGAAGTCAACAAATCAAAGATCATTTCGTCAAATCCGATAGCTATAACAGTAAATCCAGCAAGTCAAAAGGGAGCCCAACTCTACGCCAACCGTCGCTCCACCAGGATGTGGCTACTTGGCCACATCCTGGCCGTGGATCCGCTGCCCAAGCCGCAGATCTGCGGCTTGTCGGTGGACATAAGGGGAGCGTTTGCTCCCATTATCTCCTCACTCCTTTCTCTCTGGGGTTTTGCCTATAAAAAGCAGGGTTTTGTACAGAAAAAGGGACCGGAACTTAGATTTAGTTTTTCTCTTTGTTTTTAAGGTTTTAGGCTCTTTGTTTGAAAGTATAGAAGTTGTAACTCTATTTTATAATTTGTAGTTCATTTCGAATACCAGTGAGAGAGAGGACTTGAGTGATTGTATTCTGAAGATTAAAGTGACATCAATTCAAAAATCAAGCTTTCTCTTCTTCCACTCCATTTCATGGTATGTCTTACTTTATTTACTTGCATTGTTTTTTGTCTTCCATGAGTAGCTAAATTAGTTTTCTGGGTTCACTATTATTCCTCTCTCTGATCCCTCTTCTTTTTGAATAATTTTTGATAAAAAGACCCAATGAATCATTTGCATGCCTAAAACTAAGCCTTTGTTGTTGAAAGTATTCTTGAAGGCACATGAGGATGGGTTTGGTTTTTTAAACTTCTACTTCTTTTAAAAATGTTTCTTGAACTTGTTTTTATCTCATACTTGAACTACTTGATGATTTAATATTCAATTCAAAACGATTTCTTAAGAAAAGAGTGAACTTTTCCAAACTATCTTATGTGCATTGATTAAAACTTTCTAAACTCAATCTTATATTTTTGCCTATGATCAAGTTGAGGCATTAAGGATTTCAAGAGAAGAACACATCGTTGAGTAGTGAGATAGTGAGCCCAGATCTCCTTCGTATATTAAAAACAACAAATCACTTTTCAAAACTTTTTAAATCACTTTTTCCAAAACCTTCTCCAAATTTACAATTTTTCTTTTAATCATTTCCCTTCTTTCCATTCTCTTTTTCAATTTAAAAGAAAGACACTAATTTCATTCTTTGTTACTTAACAAAAATACCGAAAATCTTCTATCGCATTCCTCCTCGTGGACACGACCCGTTAGCTCAAAGCTATACGGTAATTCTCATATCTCTTTGATTTTGCAATCAATTTTTGGCGCCGTTGCTTGGGAGGGAACAATATAATTATTTTTTAACAAGCTTGGTGTCTTATTTCAGGGACGTCAAGATTTAGATTTAGCATTCAAGATTTGCAGGAGAAGACTTGCTATTCTGTGCCCCTACTCTCAAAAGTAGGAAACAGAATTTCAAGAAATTGTAAGTGCAAAAGTTGAAATTTTTGTTGGACTACTAAAACTCTTTTTTGCAGGACATATTGCTTGCAAAAATAAAGTTTTTGTGTGTTATTATTCTTGCTATATCTGCTATTCACAATCCTTGTTTTAATCCAACAGTAATCTAAGTGATTGTTAATTGCTTAAAAAAACGTTTAGACTTACATTCTAGGCATTTGTCTAATTACGTTTATTTTACAATTACTGTTGAAGATAGCTGGAGACAAGGTACGTATGCATAGCAATAGTTTAGGAAACATTCTTGGGTGATATTTGCTTTTGAATGTTACTTTTCTATATCTTGCACACTTTGCACAATCAATTCTAAGGACAAAACCCAAATTAAGATAAGGTGGGGAAGTCATTACCCTTCCTTAGCCCACAAATCATCTCCAAGCACGCGCAACCTAAGCCTAAGTAAAATCTGATAGACGTTGGCCTTAGGGACATCTCGAACTCACTAGGAGATTATCCTAAGGAGGAAGGTGTTAGAATTTGACTCTTGCCAAATCAGTGTCTAGGAAAGGGATTGAGGGGCGAAACCCCGAAGGCTGGTGGTTTGGCTTAATTAGGCCCGTCGATTTTGCGCGAATACCTCCCACCAATCTTGCCCTGACCTGGCTGATTAGCTTGTGGTTAAAGTTTGCATTATACCTCCTGTGGACAATCAACCAGTTAGTAGTTGTCTAGGTCAAGGTTACCTTAGACTAGGCTTCGTTGATTACTCTTGTTGACTATTGGTAAACTTATTTGTGATTGTGTTTGTGTATGCAAGTGTGGTCAAGAGACCCAAATTCTTCTAGGTTGACTAGAAACACATCACCACCCAAGTTTGGACCAAGACCAGATCCTGTTATGGCTCAATCGACATCTTTGCAGGATAAATTCTATCCCATTAGAACCTCACTTCTATCTTGCATCCACTTCCATCGGTTGGTGAATATAATTTTAAGCTCAAGCCTCAATTCATCAACACACTCTCCAAGTTCATGGCTTAGAGTCCCAAGATGCTTACTTCTTCATAAGAGAATTTGAGGAAGTATATCTAATGATGAAAATCCCATACCTTGTAGATGATGCTATTAGGTTGAGATTTGTCCCTTTCGCTCTTAAGGACTTAGCCAAAAATGGCTTTACATCTTAGCGGCCGACTCTATCACATCTTGGGATAGTTTCATCAAGGTCTTCTTAAAGAAATTCTATCCAATTCATAAGACTGCTCTCATTAGGAAGAACATCATGCAATTCAAGCAAGAACCTAGTGAACCGTTTTGGAGGTACTTTGAACGTTTTAAAGACCTCCTTGTCCAATGTCCTCATCTTGGAATAGAGAAATGGCGATAATGCCAAATCTTTATGATGGTTTAGACTATTCTACCAAAACTCTCTTAGAAAGTATGTGCCAGGGGAGATTCTTGCAGAAGGATGAAAATGAAGGATGGGATTTATATGAGAATCTAGCTGAAAAGACTATCCAATAGGAACCTACTAGTGAAACCTCGAGGAACTCAAACTCTATCTCTTCAAAAGGAGGTCTCCATTCTATTGAATCATCTATAGCTAATGAGGCTAAGTTAGCTAACCTAGCAAGAAGACTGAAAGCTTTAGAAACTAAGGAACCAAGTCCAGTCAATCAAGTTAGCCCAAACCAATTGCCAACTCTGGGTTGTACTTACTGTCAAGCCATGAATCATGTGTTTGAGGAGTGTCCTGTGTTTTAGGCTCAGCAACAATACCCTGAACTGATGAATGCGGCCTTTTCAAGGCCGAACAATAATCCTTACACACCAACGTACAATCCTGGCTGGAGAAATCACCATAATTTCTCATGGAGTCAAAATAACAATGACCACTCACGGTCAAATCATGCAAGCCACTTCCATAATGTCAATAATTCTTCCAATCATTAACCCAACCTTTTTAATTTCCACAATAATTCTCCCAACCATCCACCTAACTTTTCAAACTATTAACAAAACTTTCCCAACTAAGCTCCACAATCTTCCTTCCAGAATCCTCAACTAGAAAGGAGAATGACTGACTTCGAGAGAAACATGGAAAGATACATGAAGAACCAAGATTCTCTCATGCAGACTATACAGAGGCTAGAAGTTCAAATGAGCCAATTAGCCACTCCACAGAATGAGAAACAAAAGGGTACCTTGCCTAGTCAGTGATCGGTCGCTAAGATTGTACATTTATTATCATATTCTCATACTTATTATTAAATAAACTCTGCTTGTTCCTAATTATTGTTTAATTTATTTGTAGGCCCATTCCTAAAGGAGAGTGAAGAAAAATAAGCCTAAAAGCCCATCAAATTCTGAATTAAATCAGAATAAATTCAAATCAGTGAATCCGGGCAAATCTTGGCAAATCAGAGAGGTTGAAAACCGGTTGAAATGAATCATCCCAAATCAAGCGGTTGAAGCCAAAAATCAAAGGCCATTTCGTCAAAATTTTGAACTTAAACTGCAAATCCAGCTGAAGATGAACATCAATCGCGAAGCCGGGGAATTCCACCAACAGGATGTGGCCACCTGGCCACACCCTGGTCGCGGAAACGCGACCAAAGCCGCGTTTTCACGGCTTTGTTAGGGAGTTAGGGGAAGCGTTTGCTCCCCCTATCTTCTCACGCCTCTCCCCTCTGGCTTTTTGCCTATAAAGGTAGGTATTTCACTGTAAATGGGGAGGACCAAGCAGAGATAGATTTTAGGCTAGTTTTTCATTCTTTTTAGTGTAGGTTTTTATTTTCTTTTTATGTAATTTTTATTTCTTTGTAAGCTTAGGTTAGATTGAGATTCATGTAAGTAAGAGAGAGAGGATTATGTTGAAAGTGACACTGATGTACCCTCCTCCTTTCTTCCATCATTTCTGCAAGCAATAAAAGGTAAATTTCTTTTTATGTTCATCTTTACTTTTGTTTTCTTCTTCTTCTTTCTACTTTTTCTCTTTGGTTATGATGAGCATCCAAGTGAATCTAGAAGCATCAGTATAGCCATGTTTGTGTGAGTGCCACCGATATTTCATGATGATGTTCTCCTCCTCAAGATTCCGTATCATTTCATTCTTATTCATCTTGATGATGTAATGCGAATGGGGACTGAGCTCGATCTTATGGGTTATGCGTTGATAGCCTCCGAAGTAAGGTAAAACATGCAAGGGTTCCAGGTAAGTAATCAACCAAAAGAGGTAAGTTTTTCTTTTAGGTTTTTTTCTTTTAATTTTAGTGTAAATTACCAACACCACAATCTTCCAAATTTCTCACTCTTTTTCATTTCTTTCTACATATCCACTTCTATTTTCTCCACCTTCTCTATCTATCACTTTCTTCCTAACTTAACTATAACTCTTTTTCATTTTCCTTTTAAGAACTAAAAGAAGATCTTTAACCATTCTTTGTAGCATAAAAGAGAACTTGCTTAAAAAGCTTCCATCGCTAGTCCCTCCTTGTGGATCACGACCCGCATAGCCACTTGCTATTGTGGTAGAATTGAGTAACTTGCACTCTTTAATTTTAAAAGTTCTGAAATTCTGTATTCTTGTGTGCAGGTTCCAACTCAATCAAAATTTTGGCACCGTTGCTGGGGAGGGACGGTAAGTCACTCTCTTTAAAGTTTACATTTTTGGTTAACCTTCTTTTTTGTTTTTGGTGTATAGATTTAACGACAAGGAATATCTGTTGCAGTGGACATATAAGTGGCCCTGGACTCTGCTCAAGAAAGCAGAGCCCAGAAGCCCTCAGATTTGCTACATTCCAGTGGCAAAACTGAGTGAACTACTAACCTGCATTTTTACAGGTTGGCTGAATTGAAAATCTAAATTTTTGTAGCATTTATCTCCTTGTTTGACTCATTATATATACATTTTTAACACAACAGTAAAAAGTTGATTGTAAATGCTAAAAATGTTTAGACTTTGCATTTAGGCACATGTCTATTTCATTTTATTTTCTATTTACTGTTGAAGAGTGTTGGAGCCAAGGTATGTGTGCATAGCATTTAGTATAAGGTTCATTCTTGTATGAAATATTGCTTGAATGTTACTTTTTTTCTATATACTTGTACACTGCACTAAATTGATTTAAGGGCTTGTCCTATAAACAAGATAAGGTGGGGAAGTCATTACCCTCCCTTAGCCCACAAACAATCTCCTCACTGACTAACCCAAGCCTAACTAAAAATGAGTAGACGTTGGCCCTAGGGACATCACGGACTCAATTAGGAGATTATCCTAAGGGGAAAGGTGTTGGAATTTGACTCCTACCAAATCAGTGTCTAGGAAGGGGATTAAGGACCAAAGCCTGAAGGTTGGTGGTTACTTAATTAAGGAACGTCTTTGACGGATAACCTCCCACCAATCTTGCCCTGACCTAGCCGATTAGCTTGTGGTCAAAGTCTGCATTATACCTCCTATGGACAGTCTAACCAGTTAGGAGTCGTTAGGTCAAAGGTCTACCCTAACTTAGGTTAGAATTTTTCTTTTTTGTTTGCTTATTTGTTTGTTTTGTTTTTCTTTATTTATGTTTTATTGTGTGATATGGCTTATAACAATAATTTTTTCAATTTTAATGGTAATCCATATTACACACTAACCTCTTTTTTTAGATATTACCAACCCGTATATCATAACTTTAACCAACCTAGTGTGTCGGATTGGTCTTATCCGAATCAATATAACCCACGCCCCCAATCTTATAACCATAATTTTCAGAATAATTTCAACTCTTCACAGAGTCAGTGGGGATTCACCTGCCCCGAGTCCAATTTTCAACCAACTTGTCCTCCTTATCCACCTTGTCCACAATATTTCCAAGATTCATACTCAGTTCCACCAATCCAAAATAGAAAACCATCAATTTTGGAAATGAGTATGCGTGAGTCCAAACAACAATCACAAAATCTGATGGACTCACAATTTTACCATTAATTCCAAAATAACACTTCATCTTTTCAAGACCAATCGCAACAAAACGATGAACCTATCAACTATGAAAAGATGCTTGAAGCCACGACTCAGGCTCAAAACGCTCATAATCATGACATAGATATGATGGTCCAAACTCTACGTTCTCACCGTTTGGCCAGTTCTGATGTCGTTAACCATTCTGTTAGAGCTGAAGAGTCATGTTGTTTTGGAAAACAAGGTACCATTTCAGCACAATCATTTGAACTTGCCTTAACTCCAAATTTTGAAAGTGACATTGACAGTTTGGCAAGTTATTCCTTTCCTGAAATAGAACTTGAGAATGAATATGTTCATGAACCTCAACTTAGTTTCAATTCTACTTCCTGATTCAATTATGACTCTGGTGTCTTCACCTGATTTCAATCTTTTCCCGAGTCAACATTGGATCCTGTGCCAATTCATAATGAAATTGAATCACCCATCTTTGATGATCAGCATATTGAACTTGACCAATTTCATACTTTTGAAAGTCCCATTGACAAATTGGCAAGTTCTCATTTTTATGAAATTGAACTCAATGAGAAATGTGACCTAGATTCTCAATTTTGTGATCCAGTACAAATTTCCGAATCAATATTGACTCCTGTTTTGTTACCCGACTTGAGTAATATTTTAGAGTCAGTTTTGATTCCCACACCTGTCATTCTTGAACTTGAATCACCAATATTAAGTCACATTCTATTGTGGGAAAATGAATGTGGACTTGAGTTTCAACTTCTTGAATTGGACCCACTTCCAGAACCAATCTCGACTCCTGAACCTTTACTTGACTTAAGTCACTTTTTTGAGTCGGTATTAGTTCTCATACTTCTTAAGTCCAAGTCAATCATTCTATCTTTTCACACTCCATTTTGGGACAAGGCGGTTGACAAAATTGACTCTGAAATCAATTATGGAATTTGAAAATTAGATGGGGTCAAATTTTTAATAAAAATCCTTCATGTATACATCATTTTAGTGGGTTATATTAGAGAGATTTCTGATGGGTTCCTCCGAACTCCATGCAAAGTCGATTGGGTCGCATTTCGTGGACCAATCAGGCCTCCACCAGAACCACCACCTTAAGGTAGTATTTTCCTTCCCTGTCTTCTTTTTCATGCATCTATGCATTAATTCATACATTAAGGATAATGCATGAGATAGGTGTGCGGGAGAGTTCTAACATAACTTAGGTTTTTCTTTTTATTAAAAATTTTTTTAACATTTTCTTTACTTTTAAAAACTTTTTGAAAATAGAAACAATATTTTGACATATTTTTTGTAAGAAATTAAGTCAATTTTAAGGAATAGGAAAATCAAAATTAGTATTTCTTAAACTTGGTCAAAATAAGATTATTTGTTTGATTTTTAGAGTTAAGAAGATAATTTGTCAAAGTAATTTAGTCTTGATCTTTACCTTAATGAAATATGCACACTTCATACACTTACACTAGGGTTCAAAAAACGAAGATTCTTATGCCTTATAAAAAAACAAATATCTATGAAAGATAAACAAATCTAATTATTGATTAGCTAGGTGCTTTGACCTAAGCAAGCCTTAGTATTTATACGAAAGATGATTAGATAAGTTTGAAAAATATATATATATATAAAAATCCTCTGATTAAGCTGGGTATTTGTGCCTAATAAAGCATAAGTACTCACGTCTAAAGGCGGTTCATATAATAAAATCTTTAGTTTTGTGGCCTAGTTTGCTCGAGTCCTTAAGTCCTTGGGGTGTTTTCTCACCCGGTACCCTAAGACCATTTGGTTTGGGAGACATCGATTAAAGGCTCGTTACATGGGCAGATTAGAAAGCCTAATAGAACTAAGGAATAATACCACCAAAAAATATATATATATAATAAATAAGGCATAAGAGTTAGAGTTAAAAAACCCTTAGTCAAAATTTTCACGGTCACAAGGTGCATATGACTTAGGATAAAGTAATAGACTAGATGAGAAGTACAATTTGACTCCTTACTTTGATTGATAACAAATTTTTAAATAGAGACTAAGTTTATGAATGAAAAATTCGGTTTTCCTATAACTTTTAGATTACTTAAAACTTACAATAATATTTCAAATATTTTTCTTTCAAAATGTGTTTTCAAATTACTAACATTTTTTCTCTTTCTTTACGGATTTTGTGGGTGTAATCTACTGAAAACCCTCACGAGACAAAACTCGTCCTCTAGGGGTAACCTAAAGGTTTAACGGCTTGTTGCACATGCTCAGTGCAATCGCGTGACCTGCGAAAGTGGTCTAAAAATCCTTAGTATAGTTTAGTTGTTTTGCTCGAGGACGAGCAAAAGATAGGTATGGGGGTGTGATCGGTCGCTAAGATTGCACATGTATTATCATATTTTCATACTTATTATTAAATAAACACTGCTTGTTCCTAATTATTGTTTAATTTATTTGTAGGCCCATTCTTAAAGGAGAGTGAAGAAAATGAGCCCAAAAGCCCATCAAATTCTTAATTAAATCAGAATAAATTCAAAATCAGTGAATCAGGACAAATCTTGGCAAATCAGAGAGGTTGAAAACCGGTTGAAATGAATCACCCCAAATCAAGCGGTTGAAGCCAAAGATCAAAGGCTATTTCGTCAAAATCCCGGACTTAAACTGTAAATCCAGCTGAAGATAAACATCAATCGCGAAGCCGGGGAATTCCACCAACAGGGTGTGGCCACCTGGCCACACCCTGGCCGCGAAAACGTGGCCAAAGCCGCGTTTTCGCAGCTTTGTTAGGGAGTTTGGGGGAGTGTTTGCTCCCCCTATCTTCTCACGCCTCTCCTCTCTGGGCTTTTGCTTATAAAAGGCAGGTATTTCACTGTAAATGGGGAGGACCAAGCAGAGATAGATTTTAGGCTAGTTTTTCATTCTTTTTAGTGTAGGTTTTTATTTTCTTTTTATGTAATTTTTATTTCTTTGTAAACTTAGGTTAGATTGAGATTCATGTAAGTAAGAGAGAGGATTATGTTGAGAGTGACACTGATGTACCCCTCCTCCTTTCTTCTATTATTTCTGCAAGCAATAAAAGGTATTTTTTTTATGTTCGTCTTTACTTTTGTTTTCTTCTTCTTCTTTCTAGTTTTTCTCTTTTGGTTATGATGAGCATCCAAGTGAATCTAGAAGCATCAGTATAGCCATGTTTGTGTGAGTGCCACCGATATTTCATGATGATGTTCTCCTCCTCAAGATTCCGTATCATTTCATTCTTGTTCATCTTGATGATGTAATGTGAATGGGGACTGAGCTCGATATTATGGGTTATGCGTTGATAGTGTAACGCCCCGATCGCGGCGGATACGGGGACGTCACTGCGACGTATATACGTAGGTCAGAAAGTGCCCCCACGTATATACGCTAAGCATCAGTAACGACAAGAATCAGAGTACGGAAGCAATGGTGCATTATACATTCCAATACATGAGTACAATTACAAAGTTATCACCAGAAGTGATCCAACATTACATGAATATTACATCACTGATATGCGCAAATGCGGGAATACATGGAAAATGTACAAGTATGAACAGTATAAAAGGCACTCACGAGTTTAAAAGAAAAACTCGAGAGACTCACAAGGGGGCCTGGAGGATGGAGCTCTGGATGATCGGCTGGGGATCCACGCTACCGCTGCGCTACTCTGATCCGCAAGGGGGAGAATCTACACGCTCCAAGCTCCATGACCTGGACATGAGGATCCAGGGGAGTCAAATGATACTCCCCAGGCGAGTGGTGAAGCAAAACCAAGTGGCGAGCAAGGGTGAGTACATGTCATGTAAAGCCAAGGACAAGCAATCTGATTGTATGGCTTCAGATTACGGTTCCATGAGAATAGTACATCGAAGGAATAATCCAAACAAGGAAACCCTCATCTATATACCTTTATCTCATGTCACCATAATCTAAGCACATACAACTTGAGTTACAAGGTGGTCATAACATAATACTCATAAAACAGGAAATCCGATATAAAGTCCGGAACAAGTAATTATAGTAAGCACATCACAGATTCATAGTCGTTTAAGTTGCAGGCTTTAGTATGCGTCCCATTCCACATACCTCTACTTACAACTTAAAGAGCCGGTTATTACGACACTTTATTATTACTCGTCTTACCCATATATCTAGGTATGTATCCGGGTGTACACCCCGACACACATACATCCATATATAAGCAAGCCGAGGGTTGTTAACGGAAGCAGATGGAGAACTGATAGAGCTTCTTATAGTAGTTCCCGTACACCTGGGACCAGTTTGGAGGCCCAAAGTCCCCCTAACACTAATCTCCTGTGGGCCCTAAGTCCCACTAACACTACCGCCAATATTTCATTCCCATACTATAAGCAAGGTGTCATTCCGGCATTCATCACTTCCTCCCATTCCCCATACAAGTTGTCCTTTTTATAGTTTATTAACATAATTATCAGATTAAGGGAATGAGCAAGATCATAACTGGAATACATAACAAGAATCATAACTGGAATCATAACAGGAGATCAGATACTACATTCCCGTTATCGTGATAATTATATCAGAATCAGGTGCATCATGCTTGGTGTCAAGAGATAGCATGATAAGGTGATGATATTTAACAAGCAACCAAACATGACAAGAGATTGATAACAGTCTGGGTAAGTCATGACATAACAAGAGGGTCTTGCCAAATAATAGCATGCATGGTGGTCAGGTGATAACACACTAGATGCCAGGTGATATACATGTGTTAAATAGAAGCATGCAACTGACAGGTCTGAGTAATAGCAAGTGGTAACATGGAAGTGACTCAAAGTCCAACGACCACGAAGGGTCGGCCACGCATGGTATACGATAAAGAAGCAAGCATATCATAAGCATGGCACAAGTAAAAGATGAAGCTACCATAATACAAGCAATTACAGGGCGATACATGAATATGGAAATAAGAAGTGAAATACTTATCGTCCCGACGAAATGGGAAACTCAAATAGAGACGAGAGAAGAGCGAGACAACTCGCCTAAATCACCGAAAAGCCGAAAGGTCCGAAATCCACGGAACTCGGGACGCGCCATAAATATGTAGAGTGAAGAGGAGAGAGAAAGAGAGAAGGGAAGATGATGTTTGTCAAGTGACAAGTCAAGCAATATGATGTAAGTCTAGAGGATAAGGTTCATATTCAAGAAAAGGATTAACTACAGCAAACAGTCAAGATTAGTCGACTAGGGAGATATAGTAGTCGACTTATAAAGGAGTTAGTCGACTATAGATAAGGGACAAGTCGACTAGTAAGGCTGCGTTTCAAAGGAAAAGTTAGTCGACTAGGAAGAAATGGTTAGTCGACTAATAAGGTCGCATTTCAGGAAGTTAGTCGACTAGGAAAATGGGGTAGTCGACTAATAAAGGGTTCAAGTCGACTAATGAAGGGATCAAGTCGACTAATCAGAGTGCAAATCAGAAACAGAATAACTCTGTCATGGAAGATGGTGGTGGTGACATTTGATGAAGATGAAGAAGGTGATGATGAAAGGTTAAGGAAAGATGGTGGTGGTAGTTTTGGAAAGGTAAAGGAGAAGGAGGAGGCTTTGGTGGAGTTGTGGAGTTTGTGGTGGTTTCCATGGAGATGGAGGAGGAAGAAGATGAAGGTAAAGGGTTGGAGAAGTTGTAGTGGTGGTTGTGGTGGTGGAGATGAAGGAGGAGTTGGTGATGGTGAAGGCTTTGGTGAAGTGGTGAAGAGAGAAATGAAATGAAATGGAGAAGGAAAGGTATTTATAGGTTTTGGATGTGTGAAGGTGATGCAAATAAATAAAAGAGAGGGGGTTATTTGCAAAGTGGAAGGGGGTGAGGTGTTTCTCTTGACCAATCATGGCCTGCCATGGAGATGGGTGAGGTGGAGATATTTTGGTGGAGTGTTGGAGAAGCTTTGGAGAAGCTTGTTGGAGAAGCTTGGAGAAACTTAGGGTGGAAGTAAAAGGAAGCTTCTGGTGGAAGCTAAAGGAAAGAAAGAAAATGGGAAAGGAAAAGAAAATGGAAAATGGAAGATATTTTCTTGGAAGTAAAAGTGAAAATAATAATAGTGGCGGATTCCCGGGATTCGGTTGCGGATGCGGAAAACTTTCGGGAAAATACCGGAATCGTCCCGAAATCAAGTATCTCGGAACGACCCGAAATAATTATCAAAAATCAAGAATATACTTCTAAGACTCACGGTGAAATCCGTTTTAAGAAATACTTTATAGTTTTAAAACTAAAAATCCCGGAATCAATCAGCGATACTGGCCGATACCGACTCCGGTGGAATTTTCATAAATTTATAAAATCCTCAGAAAAAGTATTTAGGTAAGAAAAGTAATTCTAAGAGATAATGTCTAAAGGCTCTTCTAGAAATTCCAATCTGTTTGTAAATTAAAAATTCGGGAATCGATCAGCGGCACTGGTCGACACCGGTTTTGAAGATTTTCATTTAAATCAGGAAAATTCCAGAAAATCATAGAAAATATATAATATTGGAAAATGATATTTAAAATTAAAATCGGTCAAATTCAGGAAGTAAATCGAAAAATAAGATCGAAAATCTGAATACGCAACTAAGTACGTATCCCAGGAACGGGGTGTTACAGATAGCCTCCGAAGCAAGGTAAAACATGCAAGGGTTCCAGGTAAGTAATCAACCAAAAGAGGTAAGTTTTTCTTTTAGGTTTTTTTTTCTTTTAATTTTAGTGTAAATTACCAACACCACAATCTTCCAAATTTCTCACTCTTTTTCATTTCTTTCTACATATCCACTTCTATTTTCTCCACCTTCTCTATCTATCACTTTCTTCCTAACTTAACTATAACTCTTTTTCATTTTCCTTTTGAGAACTAAAAGATCTTTAACCATTTTTTGTAGCATAAAAGAGAACTTGCTTAAAAAGCTTCCATCGCTAGTCCCTCCTTGTGGATCACGACCCGCATAGCCACTTGCTATTACGGTAGAATTGAGTAACTTGCACTCTTTAATTTTAAAAGTTCTGAAATTCTGTATTCTTGTGTGCAGGTTCCAACTCAATTAGTCAGCCAATAACGAATTCTAGGAATGCTCAACAAGCTCATTTGGCTGAGGATCAATCAATGAATCAATGTAATATTGTTCATACATTGAGGTCGGGAAAGAAAGTTGATAATCAAGTGTCAACACCATCTAATCCCATTCAGCACAACCATAATCAAGCATCCAACTCATCTAATCTCAATCCTTCCAAATCAGACGAATCTGCAAAAGATAAGTCAACCAGTCAGGTGCACCAGCTTATAGTACCATTTCCTAATAGGCTAAAAACAACAAACAAAATCCACACATGGATAAGATAATTGAGATTTTCAATCAAGTAAAGATAAATATGCCACTTCTTGATGCCATCCAACAAGTCCCATCTTATGCTAAGTTTCTTAAGGATATGTGCACCAAGAAGAGAAGGACTAATGTATCCAAAAAGGTCTTCTTAGCCACTAACATTAGTGAGCTACTGTCGGGTCCGATTCCTGTCAAGTACAAGGATCCAGGTTGTCCCACCATTGCCTGCACAATAGGAAAGCCGAGATTAGTCGTATACTTCTTTATTTGGGGGCAAGTATCAACTTGCGTCCATTATCAGTTTATCAACAACTCAGGTTGGACGATCTTAGTCCAACTCGAGTCACTATTCAACTGGTTGACTGTTCAGTGAAAGTTCCAAAAGAGAAAATTAATGATGTTCTTATCCGGGTCGGGGAGTTTATTTACCCCGTTGATTTCATAGTTCTAGAGACACAACCTGTGTCGAATCCTAAGGCTCAAACTCCTGTTATCCTAGGGCGACCATTCCTTGCTACTGCCAATGCCATCATCAACTGTAGGAATGGGTCCATGAGGTTAACCTTTGGGGATATGACTAGAGAAGTCAATGTCTTCAACCTAGGAAAATAACCCCGTGATGTTGAGGACCAAACATTTGAAGTCAACCTCATTGAGAACTTAACAAGTGAACATAGAGAAGAATTGGAACTAAAAACTGAGTGTGACTTCGGGTTAGAGTCTGACGACTTTAATCTTGATCAGGTTGTTGAGTTAGCTGTAAATTGGGCCTCGAACCCTATTTCACCAAATATGGAGCCAACAAATTTAACTAATCCTTCTAGTGAGCCTTCCTCTTCCTTAGCATTGAAAGCCTTACATGTGCATCTCAAGTACGTCTATTTAGGCGAACAAGAGACCTTTCCTGTTATTATTGCCTCCTATTTAAATGACGGGGAAGAAGAAGATCTTAAAGTAATTCTAAGAAAACATAGGGAAGCCATTGGTTGGGCTATGACTGATATAAAGGGATTGAGTCCAACCATAGTTCAACATCGCATTCATCTCATTGAAGATGTAACACCTAAAAGAGACCCGCAGCATAGGTTAAACCCTATAATGCAAGAGGCTGTTCATGCTGAAATTGTGAAACTCTTAGACAATGGGATAATCTATCCCATTTCTGATAGCCAATGGGTCAGTCCTGTCCATGCAGTTCTAAAGAAATCCGATTTCACCATAGTGGAAAACGAGAATAAAGAGTTGGTCCAAACTCGACTTCCCACGAAGATTCGAGTTTGCATTGACTATAGGAAGCTTAATGCTGCAACTTGTAAGGACAATTTTTCACTTCCCTTCATTGATCAAATGCTTGAACGTTTGGCGGGCCACGAGTATTACTGTTTCTTGGACGGTTATTCGGGGTATAATCAGATTCCTATTGCTCCTGAGGACCAAGAAAAGACTACGTTCACATGTCCATTTGGGACATTGGCTTATCGTCAAATGCCTTTCGGCTTATGTAATGCCCCAACAACGTTTCAACGTTGCATGTTGAGTCTTTTTTCTAATATGGTAGAACGATTCTTAGAAATCTTCATGGATGATTTCTCCATCTACGGAGATTCGTTCACTCAATGTCTCCACCATTTAGAACTTGTCCTCCAACGTTGTGCTGAGAAAAATCTGACACTGAACTGGGAGAAATGCCACTTCATGGTAAAACATGGAATTGTCTTGAGTCATGAAATCTCCAAGAAAGGAATTGAAGTGGATAGAGCCAAAATTGAGGTTATTGCAAAGCTTCCTATGCCCAAATGCGTGAAGGATATTAGATCCTTCTTAGGACATGCCGGTTTTTACTGAAGATTTATCAAGGATTTTAGCAAGATTGCGAGGCCCCTGACTAATCTGTTAGCTAAGGACGTGTCCTTCACTTTCACTGCTGAATATTTGAATTCTTGGGAGAAGCTTAAGAGAAAGCTTATTTCTGCACTAATCATATCTGCACCGGATTGGTCTAAGCCATTCAAAATCATGTGCGATGCTTCTGATTTTGCCATAGGCGCTGTCTTAGGACAACGCATTGATAACAAGTAGCACGTGATTTACTACTCTAGTAGGACTCTCAGCGATGCTCAATTGAACTACACTACTACTGAGAAGGAATTCTTGGCAGTAGTGTTTGCCTTAGAGAAATTTCATCCCTACCTACTAGGGTCCAAAACCACCTTTTCACCGATCATTCTGCACTTAGGTACCTCATGATAAAGAAGGATGCCAAGGCCCAACTCATTCGTTGGATCCTCCTCCTTCAAGAATTTGATCTCGAGATTCGAGACAAGAAAGACGTAGAAAATGTCGTTGCTGACCATCTCTCACGAATCCCTAATTCTCCATGCAACGAATTACTCATAAATGAGTATTTTCTTGATGAAAATCTCTTAGCTATCTTTAGGGAACCTTGGTATGCTGATATAGTTAATTACTTAGTCACAAACCAAACTCCGTCTCATTGGTCCAAAAATAATATATACCGGTTCTTATCCCAAGTCCGGTATTTCTTTTGGGAGGAACCGTATCTTTTTAAGTACTATTCTGACCAAATTATTAGGAGATGCATTCCCGATGAGAAGGTTAAGAGTGTTCTATCCTTTTGTCATGAACTTGCATGAGGTGGACACTTTGGTCCCCGCAAGACTGCTGAAAAAGTGCTACAAAGTGGGTTCTATTGGCCCACTTTGTTCAAAGATGCTTATGAATTTTGCAAGACGTGCTCTAGATGCCAGATGGTAGGAAGGATCTCAAAACGAGATATGATGCCCCTCAACCCAATTCTAAAAATAGAACTCTTTGATATTTGGGGCATCGACTTTATGGGTCTATTTCCTAATTCATTTGGAAACCAATACATATTGGTTGCTGTGGACTATGTGTCCAAGTGGGTAGATGCCATTCCTAGTAGAACTAATGATAACAAAGTTGTCATAAAATTTTTGAAAAAGAACATTTTCTCACGCTTCGGAACCCCTCGTGCTATCATCAGTGATAATGGCACTCACTTTTGCAATAGATCCTTTGAAGCTCTTATGCAAAAGTATGCCATAACTCACAAGTTGTCCACACCTTATCATCCTCAAACCAGTGGGCAGGTTGAGGTTTCCAATAGACAAGTCAAGCTTATCTTGGAGAAGACTGTGAACCAAAACTGGAAAGATTGGTTCACCAAACTTGTAAATACCCTATGGGCCTACAGGATCGCTTTCAAGACGATTCTAGAGATGTCTCCTTATAGGTTAGTCTAAGGTAAAGCTTGTCACTTACCCGTTGAGTTAGAGCACCGAACCTTATGGGCAATCAAGCAGTTGAATTTTGACTTGACTAAGGCCCGTGACCTTCAAAATTACAAATTTCCGAATTAGAGGAGTTAAGAAATGAGGCCTATGAAAATGTTAAGATCACTAAAGATTGAGTTAATATTTTTCATGATAAACACATCATAAGAAAACCTTTGTCCCTGGACAAAAAGTCTTACTCTATAATTCTAGGTTTCATCTTTCTTCGGGAAAATTAAAATCAAGATGGACTGGGCCATTCGTTGTAAAAATCGTGTTTCCACACGGTGCAGTAGAGATCAGTGACACCAAGAATGGAAATGATTTTAAGGTAAATGGTCAACGCCTTAAACCTTTCTTGGAATCGGTGCCTGTAAATGAAACAGCTATGGGTCTTTTTGACCCAGTGTATCGGTAATTTTCCTCTTTTTCATTTTATTTCATGCATCTATACATTTCTTTCATACATTGGGGACAATGCATGAGATAAGTGTGGGGGAGGGTTCTAACATGACTAATATAAAACTAAAAAAAAAGAAGAAAACAAAGAAAAATATAATATATATAAAAACTTTTTGAAAGGTAAGAACAATATTTTGATATATTTTTTGTAAGAAATTAAGTCAATTTTAAGGAATAGGAAAATCATAATTAGGATTTCTTACACTTGGTCAAAATAAGATGACTTGTTTTATTTTTAGGGTTAGGAAGAAAATTTGTGAAAGTAATTTAGTCTTGATCTTTACCTTGATGAAATATGCACACTTTATACACTACACACTTAGGGTTCAAAAACAAAGACTCTTATGCCTTATAAAAAAAGAAAAAAAAAGGAAAAAAAAAAACTATATATGTATAAAAAATTAAGCAAATCTAATTATTGATTAGCTAGGTGCTTTGGCCTAAGCAAGCCTTGGTATTTATGTAAAAGATAATTAGATAAGTTTGAAATATATATATATATATATAAATCTTCTGATTAGGCTGGGTATTTGTGCCTCATGAAGCATAAGTATTCACGCCTAAAAGGGGTACATTTTATAAATAAAAATCCTTGGTTTTATGGCCTTGTCTTCTCGAGTGTTTAAGTCCTTAGGGGTGTTTTCTCACCTGGTGCCCTAAAACTGTCCGGTTTGGGTGTCACCAATTAAAAACTCGTTACATGGGCAGATTAGAAAGCCTAATGGAATTAAGGAATAAATACCACCAAAACTAAATATAAATAAGGCATAGGAGTTAATGTTAAAGAACCCTTAGTCAAACTTCACGGTCACAATGGTGCATATGACTCAGGGTAAAGTAATAGACTAGATGAGAAACACAATTTGACTCCTTACTTTAATTGATGATATATTTTTGAATAGAGACTAAACTTAGGAATGAAAAATTTGATATTCCTATAACTTATAAATTACTTGAACCCTTACAAATATACTTCAAATATTTCTCTTTTCAAAATGCTTTTCGAAAATACTAACATTTTTTCTCCTTCTTTATGGATTTTGTGGGTGCAATCTACTGAAAACCCTCACGAGACAAAACTCGTCCTCTAGGGGTAACCTAGAGGTTTAACGGCTTATTACACATGCTCAGTGTAGTCGAGTGACCTGCGAAAGTGGTCTAATACCTGATTAGGATTAGTTTTGATATTTTGCTCGAGGGCGAGCAAAAGATAAGTGTGGAGGTGTGATCGGTCACATATATTGCATATATATTATCATATTATCATGCTTATTATCTAAATAAATCATATTAATAAGTTCTATTTTTCTTTATAAAATGCAGGCCCATTGCTAAAGGATAGGAAAGAGAAACGAGCCCAAAAGCCCATCAAATTCTGATTTAATTCAGAATAAATTTAAAATCAGGAATCAGCGCAGATCTTGCTAAATCAGAGTGGTTGAAAACCAGTTGAAATGAATTTTCCCAAATCAAGTAGTTGAAGCCAACAAATCAAAGATCGTTTCGTCAAATTCGGGAGCTGCAACAGTAAATCCAGCAAGACAAAAGGGAGCACAAGTCCACGCCAACCGTCGCTCCACGAGGATGTGGCCACTTGGCCACATCCTGGCCATGGATACGTGACTTGTTGGTGGAGATAAGGGGAGCGTTTAGCTCCCCTTATCTCCTCACTCCTTTCTCTCTGGGGTTTTGCCTATAAAAAGTAGGGTTTTGTACAGAAAAAGGGATCAAAACTTAGATTTAGTTTTTCTCTTTATTTTTAAGGTCTTAGGCTCTTTGTTAGATAGTATAGAAGTTGTAACTCTGTTTTTTAATTTGTAGTTCATTTCAAATACCAGTGAGAGAGAGGACTTGAGTGATTGTATTTTGAAGATTGAAGTGACATCAATACAAAGATCAAGCTTTCTCTTCTTCCACTCCATTTCACGGTATGTCTTACTTTATTTACTTGCATTATTTTTCGTCTTTCATGATTAGCTAAATTAGTTTTCTGGGCTCACTATTATTCCTCTCTTTTTGATGAAAAGACCCAATGAATCATTTGCATGCCTAAAACTAAGCCTTTCTTGTTGAAAGTGTTCTTGAAGGCACATGAGGATGGGTTTGGATTCTTAAACTTCTATTTCTTTTAAAAATGTTTCTTGAACTTGTTTTTATCTCATACTTGAACTACTTGATGATTTAACATTCAATTCAAAATGATTTCTTAAAGAAAAGAGTGAACTTTTCCAAATTATCTTATGTGCTTTGCTTAAAACTTTCTATACTCAATCTTATGTTTTTTGCCTATGATCAAGTTGAGGCATTAAGCATTTAAAGAGAAGAACACATCGTTGAGTAGTGAGATAGTGAGCCCAGATCTCCTTCGTATATTAAAACAACAAATTACTTTTCAAAACTTTTTAAGTCACCTTTTCCAAAGCCTTCTCCAAATTTACAAATTTTCTTTTAATCATTTCCCTTCTTTCCATTCTCTTTTTCAACTTAAAGAAAGACACCAATTTTATTCTTTGTTACTTAATAAAAATACTGAAAAGCTTCTATCGCATTCCTCCTCGTGGACACGACCCGTTAGCTCAAAGCTACACGATAATTCTCATATCACTTTGATTTTGCAATCAAGTCGTCAAGTGAAAGTTCATACTCGCTAAGGAGTATTGAAACTTTTCACTGTTAGAGGTATGGTGTTAACATAACAGTAATTGAGTTTGTCGACATACTACTCCATGAGAGGGAATTGATAGGAGACTTTGGTGGGAAATAGAATAAATTGTCAGAGATGTAATATTAACTTAACGAACTCCATTGGGGATTAAGAAAAATGACTTGCCAGAGGTTTACTATTAACGTGACAAGTCTGTGCTTATTTCGCCGGGAAAATGGATACAAGTATTTTTGTGGTCCTACCATTTCGTGGGAGAGAATTGGTAAGGGATTTTTGAAGGAAAGACGGGACCAAGTCCCTTAGGATTTTTAACAAACCCTCAACTATCAATGAATTTGGTATATCTTTACCAACTACCATTTGAGTTGGGCTAATCATGCTATTCTCCTCAGCATGATGGTTATCGAGGACTTATATTGGAATTAAAATCTAACATTTTTCTCTATCCTTAGCCGTCAAAGGCGTCGGATGTTCATAGATAAACTAGAGAAGAGTAACAAGGCTAAAACTGAAGTTTTGCACTTTTTCTTTTCTTCGATGTTTACATCATGCATTATGATGTAATTAATGTTCGGTCGGCTCGGCAATGATCGACCGTAATGTGATCTATTGAAGAAAGAAGCTTTTCTTTGGCGCTCTTCCAAGCATTTTAGATCGAAAAGTTTTGATCAGAGGTGTAATGTTAACCTGATCATGCGAAGAATCCTATAAAGGATAATACTTCTTCAAGAATCTGTCATTGATCGGCATCATGATCGTTTTACCGTTTGGGGTTATCAGGCGGTATGCTTCATTTGAGTAAACTGACTCTACTATAAATGGTCCTTCCCATTTGGGCTGAAATTTTTCTTATTTTATGTTTCATCACCATGGGTCTTCTGACAGCTAAGACAAGGTCATATTTCTTGAAAGTTCGCTCCTTTACTTTTTTGTTGAAGGCTCTGAAAATTCGAGCTTGATAAAGCTCGCTTTGCTGTTGAGCTTGTAGGTGTTTATCGTTCAAAGCTTCCAGCTCCTGGAGTCACAGTCGATGCTTCTTCTTATTTGTCATCTCTGTTGTCAAGGCAACGTATAGAGATGAGACCTGGATTTCAAGTGGGAGTATGGATTCAAACCCATATAGCAAAGAGAACAGTGTAGCTTTCGTCAGGGTTTTCACTGTTGTGTGACAAGTCCTTAAGCATTCACCTAACTTATCATCCTAGTCGCGTTGACTCTTTGAGACGAATTTCATGAAAAGTTTTTTAATAATCTTGTTGAAAGCTTCTACAAGGCCATTAACGGCTAGATAGTTTGCCATTGAAGACACACTCTGGATCCTAAACATGTTGCAGAATCTTTAGAATACTTGGCTGACAAACTGAGGCCCATTATCATGGATAATCCATCGTGGCACGCCAAAGTGGTAGACCACGTGATGTTTAATGAACTTGGTTACGTCAGATGTCTTTACCTCCCTCAAGGGGATACTTTCAGCCTATTTGGAGAAGTAATCGGTTATGGCTAAGATAAACCAGTGTTTTTTGGATGAAGGTGGGCTGATAGGACCAACCACGTCCATTCCCCACATTTTGAATGGCCAGGAAGAAATTGTAAGGTGAAGACCTGGTGCCTGGTAAATGAAATCTTTATGGATCTGACAGGCATGGCATCGCTTAGCATAAGCGATGGCATCAGGGATCATTTTTGGCCAATAATATCTAAGTCTTTGGAGACGATCTCCAAGTTTTGGACCAAGTTGGTGAGCTCCACACATGCCGTCATTGTTGGTCCCGAGATGATACCAATTGTTGGATCTAAAATACACGTCAACACTCAAACAAAGATATTAGCGTAAGTATAAAGTACTTACAATAAAGGAAAATAAATCACAGAAAAGATAACAAACGCAAACACAAGTGATTTATCCTAGTTCGGTCCTCGTGACCTACATCCAGTCCCCAAGCCACCCGCTTGAGATTTTCCTTTATCCTTTGACTTTGTATACCCAAAATCAACACCTTGCACACCACCTGACAAATTCCCTTTGCCAAGTGTGTACAACTCTTCTTACAACCAAGAAGACCACAACACCTTGTACAAACTCTCTTCAACCCGAAGACGCTCTTGTACAATGCTCCTCTTTGAGTGATTACAATTGATCCTATAAGCCTTGAATCTGTATGTGATCATGAAAAAGGAATATTATAGGTGGACTTTTAGAAATCTTCATAATAGAGTAGGAATTGGTGAGGAAACAGAAAGTGGAAACAAGTTTTCAGAAAACCAGAATTTTGAACAGAGTTTTTGGTCAGAAAACTTTTTATTTGAATTGGTGTTTTTAGCCTAAGATAACAACCCTATTTATAGATGAACTCTATGGTTAGTTAGGGTAGTTATTAGGACAAATTTGAATATATAATCGTTGGATAACGTTGGATAAAACACCAGAAAACAGAAACTGTCCAACAGTCAGAGATTGCCATTAGTCGACTAGGGATAGGGGGTTAGTAGACTAGGTTAGGCAATTTACACTGGGTTAGTCGACTAGTATTGGGACCAAGTCGACTAGGTCAAGTTAGAATCAAGAGACAAGTTTCTGGAAACTGAAACTAGTCGACCAGACTAAGAGATTAGTCGCTAGGCCAGGTATTAGTCGACTAGGAAAAATAGTAAGTCGACTAATAGTGAGTGCAGGTCAGAAACAGAGAGTTAGTATTTTTGCAGGACAAAAGTTAGTCGACTAGGGAAATTATCAAGTCGACTATACCATGTATAAGTCGACTACTAAGGGGTATAAGTCGACTAATAGGGCCATGATGTGTGTATGTGTTTCAAGGCTTTTAACATACTATTAAACATTACAAAACACATCAATAGCAACTCTCTTTGGGAAGTCTTGATCATGTAGAACTCTTGAATAGGCTTGTGCAAAAGAGCTCCATTGAAATGACTTCACAAATATATCATCAAAAGCAAGTTCCAACATTCTCCCCCTTTTTGATGATGACACTTTGTGTTCATGAATACTCCCCTGCAGAAAATATATTATATGTTCTCTTCCTGTAGAAAATATGTTCTCCCCCTGTAAAAAAAATATCATAACATACATATACATACATACATACATATATATATATATATATATATATATATATATATATATATATATATGATAAATGTTCTGAAATATTTTTCTTATCAAACTTCTTATATGGTACCTGAAAGATAAACATTAGAATGGTATCAATCATAATAAGATCAAAGCATTAACCTTTAGGAGACCAAACCCAATTTGAATTTGGTTTCCATTTGTTAGTATACACATAATTGCATGAATTACATATATCATGTATATATGATGCAATATAAGTATTTTTATCAACAATGCTTAAGTTTTTAGGAGTCCATATGAACTTGTTCTTAATTCTTTTTAAAATAATATCAATATTTCTTTTCACAAAAGAATTATATGGATTACTAACATATGTAGATTTTTAAAAAATCCAAGACCATAATAATTATGTGACATCTTTTGATATGATAACAAATCATTCAACTTTTCTTTTTCTTGATTAAATTTAGTCACATGTTTCAAAATCTCTTCATATTTCATTTTGAAAATTGACATGTCTTTATCTAAAACAGAAATTCTTTC
Source organism: Agave tequilana (assembly GCA_038442645.1). Lineage (NCBI taxonomy): Eukaryota > Viridiplantae > Streptophyta > Magnoliopsida > Asparagales > Asparagaceae > Agave > Agave tequilana. The sequence continues at coordinate 85,903 of JAVJIF010004372.1, forward strand.
ATTTAAACACATAGTTTCTCTTTTCAATAAAACATTATTTTGTAATAAATTCTCATTATCCTTTTTTAATGATGATATCATTTTTTTTAAATCATCTTTTTGAGAATTTATAGAAGAAATTTGAGAAGCATAACAAGAATTTTCTTTGAAAAGATTTTCATTTTCCTTTGTCAAAACTTTATTCTTTATCTTTTCATTCTTAAGATCATTGTATAATTCTTGAAATGCATCTAAGAATTCAGAAAATTGTACCTCATCTTCTTCTAAAGCCATGTAACAGATGTTGACATGTTTAGTTGTTTCTTCTTCATCAGAGAAAGAGGAATCACTATTTTCCCATGATGCTTGGTAGTCTTTCTTCTTTCTGAACTTTTTGCTCTTGAATTTACCTTTGTTTTTTAGCAATGGGCAATCCTTCTTCATATGGCCTGTTTTATTACAATTAAAACATTTAAACTTACCTTGCTTTAAGAATCTTCTGAATTTTCTTGAAAGCATTGCCATCTCCTCTTCATCGTCATCTGAATTGTCCGTGTCTGAGGATGCATGGAAGGCAAATTCTTTCTTCTTTTAGAGAGATTGTTGTTCATCCTTCTTTCTGTCTTCGAGTTGCACTTCATATGCCATTAGATTACCAATAAGCTTTTCTAACGACATTGTTGAGAGATCATTCACTTCTTCGATTGCAGTTGTCTTCTTCTCCCAATTTGATGTGAGTGCACGAAAGATCTTGCGAACTTTTTCGACTTGGGTGTATTCCTTTCCAAGAGATGCTACGGAATTGGTTATGTCGGTGAACCTTGTAACCATTTCTGAGATGGTTTCATTCTCCTTCATTTTGAAAAGTTCAAACTTGTGGACAAGAATAGAAATTTTAGATTCCTTAACCTTATTTGTGCCTTCATGTGTTACCTATAGAGTGTTCCATATTTGATTTGCAGAAGTGGTTGTTGACACACGGTTGAATTCTTCTTTGGTTAAGGCACAGAATAAAGCATTCATCGCTTTGGCATCAAGGTTGGCATTCTTCTTTTGATCATCACTCCAAGCGTTGTAGTTGGTAGTCGGTTTGGTGTATGCTGCTTCTACTATGTTTCATAGTTCGTATTTGATCGATTGCAAGTAGATCTTCATTCTACACTTTCAATAGTTGTAGTTGGATCCGTCAAATAGCGGTGGACGTTATGTAGAATGTCCTTCTTTGAATTGTGATGAAGGAAACTCCGTTGCCATCCTTGTATGGTTGTTGACTGGATATGCAGGGCTTGTATGCCGGGCTGTGCTCTGATACCAATTGTTGAACCTGCTCTGATACCAATTGTTGGTCCCGAGATGATGCCAATTGTTGGATCTAAAATACACGTCAACACTCAAACAAAGATATTAGCGTAAATATAAAGTACTTGCAATAAAGGAAAATAAATCACAGAAAAGATAACAAATACAAACACAAGTGATTTATCCTGGTTCGGTCCTCGTGACCAACATCCAGTCCCCAAGCCACCCGCTTGAGATTTTCCTTGATCCTTTGACTTTGTACACCCAAAATCAACACCTTGCACACCACTTGACAAATCCCCTTTGCTAAATGTGTACAACTCTTCTTACAACCAAGAAGACCACAACACCTTGTAAAACTCTCTTCAACCCGAAGACGCTCTTGTACAATGCTCCTCTTTGAGTGATTACAATTGATCCTATAAGCCTTGAATCTGTATGTGATCGTGAACAAGGGCTATTATAGGTGGACTTTCAGAAATCTTCACAATAGAGTAGAAATAAGTTTTCAGAAAATCAAAATTTTGAACAGAGTTTTTGGTCAGAAACTTTTTATTTGAATTGGTGTTTTTAGCCTAAGATAACAACCCTATTTATAGATGAACTCTATGGTTAGTTAGGGTAGTTATTAGGACAAATTTGAATATATAATCGTTGGATAACGTTGGATAAAACACCAGAAAATAGAAACTGTCCAACAGTCAGAAACTGCCACTAGTCGACTAGGGATAGGGGGTTAGTCGACTAGGTTAGGCAATTTACACTGGGTTAGTCGACTAGTATTGGGACCAAGTCGACTAGGTCAAGTTGGAATCAAAAGACAAGTTTCTAGAAATTGAAACTAGTCGACCAGACTAAGAGATTAGTCGACTAGGCCAGGTATTAGTCGACTAGGAAAAATAGTAAGTCGACTAATAGTGAGTGCAGGTCAGAAACAGAGAGTTGGTATTTTTGCAGGACAAAAGTTAGTCGACTAGGGAAATTGTCAAGTCGACTATACCATTTATAAGTCGACTACTAAGGGGTATAAGTCGACTAATAAGGCCATGATGTGTGTGTGTTTTTCAAGGCTTTTAATATACTATTAAACATTACAAAACACATCAATAGCAACTCTCTTTGGGAAGTCTTGATCATGTAGAACTCTTGAATTGGCTTGTGCAAAAGAGCTCCATTGAAATGACTTCACAAATGTATCATCAAAAGCAAGTACCAACAGTCATGACCCTCTTTAAGTGCTTCCTGTGCCTCTTTATGTGATAAACAGCGGAGGAGGATTCCATCATGCGATCGACGATACAGTATTCTCGTGATCGCATTGTAGTAGAATTTAGGGGCTTTCCTTCTAATGGTAGCCGCCTCTTTAGGGTCATCAGGCAGAATATCGTACAATATGTAGTCGATATACGGGAATCGCCAATCCCTGAGCTCTGGACCTGCTGAAATCTCTAGAGTTTCTTTGACTTGAAGTTTTCCTGCTAGATTCTGATCATTTTCAAAGGTGAGTTTCGGACAGTATAAGTCATGACTGTAGACAAGTACTTTCTCTGCTGCTCCGGTTGGAAGAGCCAAGGAAGCAGCGAGGGATGCTAGTGCGTCTGCATGCGCATTTTGCTGGCGAGGTACATGGTCGATGTAGAAGTTTTGAACCTCTTTGCCATGTGGATGGTTGCGTTGTGATAGTGTACTAAGTTTTCATGTCTGACTTTGTACTCCCCATGAACCTGATTAACTATGAGTTTTGAATCACCATATGCTTTGAGATTTCTAACGCCAATCTCACCGGTGATTTGTATCCCGACCAAGAAAGCATTGTATTCCGCTACATTATTGGAACACGATTCAGTTAATAAGAATGCACAAGGGATTACATAGTTCTGTGGAGAGATAAGTACTACCTCTACTCCCGTTACGATATTTCCTCGAGGACCCGTTCATGATGCACCGTCGAAGAAGAGTTGCCACACTTGTCCTTCAAGAGATGTCTGGGTCAAGCAAACTTCAGCGACCTCGTCTGAGAGATCTTCATAAAGTTTAGTTGTCCTTAGATCTGGATGCTCAGCCAAGAAGTCTCCCACTGCCTGTCCCTTCACAGCTCTTTGTGGCAGAAATTGCATCTCATATTGGGAGAGCAATATGGCCAATTTTGCCAGTCGACCATTCAGTGATGATGGCTTCGTCATAAGCAATATTAAAGGATTGACTTTTTGATATGACATATATGGTTTGGCCAATCAAGTAGTGTCGCATCTTCTGGACGGTGAATACCAACCCCAAGCATTCTTTTTTGATCAGGTTGTATCAATTTTCAGCTCCGATCATTTTTCTACTCAGCTAATAGATTGCCTGCACATGTCCCTGATTATTATTCTGGGCTAGCAAAGCTCCTAGTGAATGATCCATAACTCAAACGTATAACAGAAAAGGTTTTCCCGACAACTTAGTTGTAAGGATAGGTAGACACGTAAGATATTGCTTGATTTTCTCGAACGCTTGTTGGCAAGCATCATCCCTGATGAATGAAACACCCTTCTTCATCAATTTGGTGAAGGGTTGGCATCGTCCTGAGAGATTTGAGATAAACCCCGGACATTAGCCAGTCACTCTTACAATCTTCTAAGCACTCTAAGATTCCTTGGAGGTTGCATGTCATGGACGGTACAGACTTTCTCTGGGTCGAGGTGGATTCCTTTGAATGTTACGACAAACCCAAGGAATTTACCGTTGGCTACCCCTAAGAAAGATTTGGTGGGATTCATCTTCAATTGATACGTCCGCATGATATTGAATATTGTCTTAAGATCTGCTATGTGATCGCCTTGGTACGGCTTTTCACTGGTGTCCTGAAAGATGTATGCTTCTCGTCATCAGGGTACATCTTAATTTGATCGTATCCAGAGAATCCATCCATGAAAGACATCCGTTCGAAGCCACAAGCGTTGTCAATCATGATATCCGTGATTAGAAGGGGAACTCATCTTTAGGACATGCCTCATTTAGATCATGAAAATTAATGCAAAATTAGATATTCCCATTCTTCTTGGTGATGGGGATGATATTAGCCACCCTATCAGGGTGTTGTTCTTCCCTGATGAAACTGGAGTCCATAAGCTTCTTGACTTCTGACTGGATCGCTTCCATTATCTCCGGGCAGAACCGTCATTGCTGTTGCTTAATGGGCCTCGTGTCTGAATTGATGTTAAGGCGATGCAGCTACTTGAGGGTCGAGCCCAGACATATCCTCATAGTTCCAAGTGAAAACATCCATATACTCTCGCACAAGAGATATTAGATCTTCCATCTGGGAGGTGATAAGCTTTCGCTTATAAAGATGGGCTTAGAATTAACTGATTATTCTATAGTTGTGCATTATTATATCACATTTTCCTACCGATTTATGAATAATATATCATTTCTAATTGTGTTTTGGTCTACTTTGTAGATAAATCTAGAGTTTAGGGAAAAAGGGTAATAAGAGCTTAATTAAACTCATTTTCGAGTAACTAAATCCATATTTCTTGAACGCCAAGTAAGGGATCTTCTAGAAGATACACTGAACCTAGACCCTTGCGTACGTCAGACGAATATCTGGAGGAAAATACCCGAATCTGAGCATATCTGGAAGGTCCGCGAAGCGCCACGAACCCACGTACCAAAACCAGGGACCTAGGTCCCTGGTATTGCCGCGAAAACGCGGCTATGGCCATATTTCTACAGCCCTATGGTGGGCCCACGTGTAGATTTTTGATGCGTGGCCTCATCTCGTCTTCTGGAACCTCTTTTTGCCTATAAATACTGTAGGGTTTGGCCGAAACAAAAGCAGATTGGGAAATAGGCCACGTTTTCTCTCTTTTTTGTTGTAGATTAGGATTTTCTTTCTCTTCTATTTTGTATTTTCTTTTCTTTTATAGATCATGTATTAGGGTTGAATTGATTCAGAGAGAGATAGAGATATTGATGTAAAAGATGATGACAATCTATGTAAAGGTGTCTTCTTTCTTCTCCATTGTAATCTTCTCCATCTTCTACATGATGCTTAGCTAGATTTTCTCTCATGGTGACTAATACTAACAACTAACTAGCTAACTACTTACTTGATAATCCATATGAATCTAATAGCCTCTACAAGGCCTTTCTCTTGCAAGAGTCATTGATGGCTCATGATAATGGGTTCTAACATCTAACTTGCTAACCTAGCTAACTCTCTCTCATTGCATGCTTGCTCCTAATAGTTTTGATGATCTAATGTTTGTATTAGCTTGCTCTTGATGTATGTTTGAATGTGAAGAACCATCTTATTTGCCATGCTTTGTATCGTCTCTTAAAGCCAAGGACTAGTGATGACCAAGGATCCATGTGAGGCAACTATCACTAAGAGGTTAGCATGTTAGTGAAGTAATTAGTGGTTAGAAACCATGAGATTTCTTTCATAGTATTCTCCTTTCTTTTTTACTTTGTCTTAAAATTGATTTCAAAACACTTCTTTTATCTTTTCATCGTTATTTTCACCATCTTCTTTGTTCACCTTTGTTTTTATTTTGTTTACCACAAGCTTCATCTTCTTTTCTATTTTATTTTTCAAACAACTTCTCTTTTATTTTCACATCATTTTTATCGCCTTCTTCACCTATCACTTTTGGATTTCTTTTCTTTTCTTTTTCTTTTTACCATTCTATAACAAAGAAGAACTTGTTAACATAACACGTGAATAAGAACTGTTAATGCTTCTATCGCCTCCCGTCCCTGTGGATTCGACCCGTTGAGTCAATGCTATAACAAAAGTATCGAGGAAACATTAGCACGCTTGTTTTTACATTGATTTCATAAATACACGTTTTTGAGTGCTGGTTCCGCCCCGATCAAAATTTTGGCGCCGTTGCCGGGGATGGGAATGGTTTAGACTCACATTTTGTTAACATTTTCTTCTCTGTTTTGGTGTGTAGGTTAATTTTTGCAGAATTTGAATATTGTAGAACTCTCCTTTTACTTTCCCTAATTGTGCAGCAGAAATCAAAGAAAAATCGCAAAAATGCGGCAATTTTTTGGCATTTTGACTTCATCTTTTGCAGAGACTTTGCAAGTTGCATATATTGTTATATTCTGTTGCAATTTTCTTCTTTGATTCCCTATACATTGTAATAAATTAAAAAACTAAAATACGGTATTTGCACGCTTTTAAAATGGTCTAGACATTTGCATTTAGGCACATGTCAATTCAATTCCAATATACTGTATTTTGTTCTATTGTTGTGATCTGGATTGAGGTGTACATATGGCATTGCATATAGCATAGGACAAACACGTGGGTGATTTACTCGCTTTTTGTGTTATTCTTGTCTATATTGCACACTTGCACGAATTGAAATTAAGGGCAAAACCCATACAAGATGAGGTGGGGATTTCATCACCATTCCTTAGCCCAAAAACTACCTCCCCACTCACACAACCCAAGCCCTTATAAAAATTGATAGACGTTGGCCCCTAGGGACATCTCGGACTTATATGACATTGACCGAGGGTGAAACTTATTTTGAATCTTACTCTTGTGAAATCAGTATTTAAGGTTGGGGATTAAGAGGTTACGCCTTGAAGATACCGTGGTTTGGCATAATTAAGGCCCGTTACTTACGCACGGATACCTCCCACCTTATTTTTTCCCTACCTAGATGATTAGCTTGTGGTCAGATTCATACAACAACCTCCCCGGGTAATCGCCCAGTTAGGAGTCGTCTATGTCTAGGTCAACCTTAATATAGGCATGGTTTTAATTTTTTTCTTTCTTTTATCTGCTTGTTTATTTTTTCCCTTTTTGTTCGTGATTGTTTGTAAAATGGAATTTAATAATAATAATTTTTTCAATCCTAATATGAATCCATACTTTACATCAACCTCATTATCAAATAGCTCCAACCTAGCTTTGAAAAAATGTAACAACCAAATAATCTGGATTAGATGTATTTGATTCAATATAATCCATACCGCTTATCTGATGATCAACCTTTCAAAAATAATTTTAACTCCTCACAGAGTCAATGGGGATTCAACTCTCCCAAGTCAAATTTTCAACCACCTTGTCCATAATTTTAATAATTTCCACAATATTTATTTCCAAATTTTGCTTCATATACTCCTTTTCTAGAACCATGAATTGAAGAAAAATCTAATTTAGAAAAGAGTATAGAAGTTAATCTGCAAGAGGCCGAGCGGCAATTTCAGAACATGTTGGCCTCCCCAATTCCATAATATTTTCAAGAGTCTTACTTAGTCCCACCTCTTCAAAATGATCAAACATCCATCTTTGAATTGACTAAGGAACTCTTGAGTCCGAGCGACAATCTCAAAACATGTTGGACTCACAATCTTCACTATCTTTCCAAAACCAAAATTCCTACACTCGCTTTCTAGAGCATCCACTTGAAGAAACATCAATCTAGAAAAGAGTATAGAAATCTTGCAGGAGTCTGCGCTATAATTTTAAAAATTTCTGCTCAGTCTATCAATAGGTTGGAGACGCAATTGAGTCAATTGGTCAACATTTATAGGAATGAGGAAACTCTCTCTTATCAATCTTTGACTAATTCAGATATCTCTAACTCTATTGGTCTGAACCAGGACTCTTGTTATTTTGGGAACCAAGATTCAATTTCAACACACCCATCTGAACTTGACCAAACTTCAAATTATCCTTTTTCAGAAATTGAACTTGAGCATGAATATGATCCTGAACCTCAACTTGGTAATTAAATTCCACTTCCTGATTCAATAATGACTTCGATATCTTTACCTAATTTCAATTCTTTTCCCGAGTCAGTATTGGATCCTGTGCCAGTCCATCATGAAATTGAATCACCAATCTTTTATGATCAACAAATTAAACTTGACCAATTTCATACTTTTGAAAGTCCCATTGATAAATTGGCAAGTTCTCATTTTTATGAAATTGAACTCAGATAAGAATGTGACTTTAATCCTCAAATTTGTGATTTAGTTCAAATTCCTAAATCAATAATGACTCCTATTTTGTTACCCGATTTGAGCAACATTTTAGAGCTAGTTTCGAGTCACATACCTGTCATTCTTAAACTTGAATCACCAATCTTAGAAAGTCACATTCCGTTGTGGGAAAATGAATGTGAACTTAAATTTCAACTTCTTGATTTGGACCCACTTCCTGAACCAATCTCGACTTCTGAACCTTTCCTTGACTTTAGTCACTTTTTTGAATCGGTCTTAGTTTCTGTACTTCCTGTGTCCAAATCAATCATTCCATCTTTTCATACTCTATTTAGGGACAAAGGTATGGATAAAATTGACTCTGAAATTATTTCAAAAAGTTGGAAATTAGATGGGGTAAAATTCTTAATAAAAATCATCCATATATACATCATTCTAGTGGGTTGTATATAGAGTTCTCTGGCGGGTTCCTCCGAACCCACACAAATTGGATTGTGTTGCATTTCGTGGACCAATCAGACCGCCTCCGGAACCACCACCTTGAGGTGATTTTTCCTTCCCTCTCTATTTATTTCATGCATACATACATCACGATGCATTGAGGACAATGCATGAGATAAGAGTGGGGGAGGATTTATGAATTTTCTTTCTTTTTCACTTCTTTTAGGGTATTCTTAGAATGTTCCTTTGTATAGGATTTTTCTTTTCTTTTAAAAACTTTTTGAAATAATAGACAATATTTTTATCTATTTTAAAGAAAATTAAGATGATCTTAGAAATTAAGGAAACCTTAATTATGACATCTTAAACCTAGTCAAAGTAATGGATCTTGTTTAAGATTATAGGCTAAGTAAGATAAATTGGAGAGATAATTTTATCTTGAATTTTTTGCCTTAGATATAGTATGCACTTCACACTTACACATTTTTGGGATGGAAACAAAGACCTAAAACGCCATAAAGAAAAAATAAATAAAAAGAACAAATATATATTATGTATGAAGAAAAAAATCACTTATTAAGTTGGATAACTATGCCTCAAGAAGCATGATTATTCACGCCTAAAGGTGGTAATAAGGAACAAATAATCCCTCTTAGTTTTGTGACCTTATTTACTCGAGTTCTTAAACCCGTGAGATGTTTTCTCATCTGGTGCTCTAAGACCGTCCGGTCTGAGAGTCATTGGTTAAAGGCTCACTACCCGAGTGAACTAGAAAGCCTAAGAAAACTAAGGAAAGAAAAAATAAGAAAAGGAAAAAAATATATATATAAATAAATGGCTTGATGGTTAGAGTTGAAATCCAAGAAATTTTCACTATCACAAAGTGCAGATTATTTAGGTTTTATGAAGGATAAAATATTCAATCTAATTTTGAATTCTTACCTTAATTGAAGACAAGATCTTGCATAGAGATTAAGTTTAAGGACGAATAACTTTTGGTGGACTTATGACCTTAGATCGCTTATACTTTTGCAAAAATATTTTGTAAACTTATCTCTCTTTCAAAATATGTTTTCAAAATACTAACATTTATCTTCTTTCTTTATGGATTTTATAGGTGCAATCTGCTAAAAACCCTCAAGAGACAACACTCCTCCTCTAGGGGTAACCTAGAGGTTTAACGGCTTGTTGCACGCGCTCAGTGCAATCGCGTCACCTGCGAAAATGGTGTAATAACATTTGTAGTATAGTTTTTCTTTTCTTCTTTTGCTCGGGACGAGCAAAAGATAAGTGTGGGGATATGATTATTTTACAGTTCTACATTATTATATCGCATTTTCCTACTGATTTATGAATAATATATCATTTCTAATTATGTTTTGGTCTACTTTGCAGTTAAATCAAGAGTCTAGAGGCAAAATGGTAATAAGAGCTTAATTAAACCCATTTTTAGGTATTTAAATCCGTATTTCTTGGAGGCCAAGTAAGGGATCTTCTAGAAGATACATTGAACCTAGACTCTTGCGCCGTCAGACGAATATCCAGACGAAAATACCCTGAGCATATCTGGAAGGTCCCCGAAGCGCCACGAGCCCATGTACAAAAATCAGGGACCTAGGTCCCTGGTATTGCTGCGAAAATGCGGCTATGGCTCATTTTCGCGGCCCTATGGTGGGCCCACGCGTCGATTTTCAACGCGTGGCCTCGTCTCGTCTTCTGGAACCTCCTTTTGCCTATAAATTTGCAGGGTTTGCCCGAAACGGAAGCAGATCGAGAAATAGGCTAGGTTTTTTCTCTTTTTTGTTGTAGACTAGGATTTTCTTTCTCTTTTATTTTGTATTTTTTCTTTTATAGATCATGTATTAGGGCAGAGTTAATTCAGAGAGAGATAGAGAGATATTAATGTAATAGATGGTGACAATCTATATAAAGGTGTCTTTTTTCTTCTCCATTGTAATCTTCTCCATCTTTTACATGATGCTTAGCTAGATTTTCTCTCATGGTGATTAGCTACTAACCACTAACTAGATAACTACTTACTTGATAATTCATATGAATCTAATAGCCTCTACAAGGCCTTTCTCTTGCAAGAGCCATTGATGGCTCATGATGATGGGTTCTAACATCTAACTTGCTAACTTGCTAACCAAGCTAACTCTCTCTTATTTCATGCTTGCTCCTAATAGTTTTGATGATCTAATGTTTATATTATCTTGCTCTTGATGTAAGTTTGAATGTGAAGAACCATCTTATTTGTCATGCTTTGTATCGTCTCTTGAAGCTAAGGACTAGTGATGGCCAAGGATCCAGTGAGGCAACTATCACTAAGAGGTTAGCATGTTAGTGGAGTAATTAGTAGTTAGAAACCATGAGATTTCTTTCATAGTATTGTCTTTTCTTTTTTACTTTGTTTTAAAAATCGATTTCAAAACACTTCTTTTATCTTTTCATCGTTGTTTTTACCATCTTCTTTGTTCACCTTTGTTTTCATTTTCTTTACCACAAGCTTCATCTTCTTTTCTATTTTATTTTTCAAACCACATCTCTTTTATTTTCACATCGTTTTCATCGCCATCTTCACCTATCACTTCTGGATTTCTTTTCTTTTCTTTTTCTTTTTACCATTCTTTAACAAAGAAGAACTTGTTAACATAACATGTGAATAAGAACTGTTAATGCTTCTATCGTCTTCCGTCCCTGTGAATTCGACCCATTGAGCCAATGCTATAACGGAAGTATCGAGGGAACATTAGCATGCTTGCTTTTACATTGATTTCATAAATACACATTTTCGAGTGCTGGTTTCGCCCCGATCTTTAACCTCATCTCCCAGATTAACCTAGGTTACTTTATCCTCTGTGGGTGGTTCGCGTTGTTCAAAGCGAATATCCTAGCGAGTATTTAGGTGTTTGATCCAAGGATCTTTATCTGACTGGATTATTTCTTCATTTCCATTTTTTGGTGGCTTGTTGAAACCATATTTACCGAAAGTTCTTTGAAGATGTTGTCAACACTGACATCTGACTCCACGATGACGTGCCTGATGAGTGATTATGATGTAATGACCCTTCAGACTCAGAGGCTGACAGGATCGGAGCTCACACATAGCCCAACCCCCTGCGAGTTCGATGATAATAATCAGGGGCTTTTCCTTTTTGGAACAAAGGATCGAAGCAGTGTTCTCCTTCCCTTGCCGAAGTTCAAGCCAAGACCACTTGTTAGGTGATACCCCATATTCTCCATCATTCTGAGTACATTTTACTCGTAATGAGAGAACTGAAGAAGTTTAGTCTCACTTTTCGAGTCTTCGCAAGTCTTTGGTTTGGACTCAACTCTTCCAAAAAGGGTCAGTTTTTGACCTTTGCGTCTTGCTGGGACCTCGAAAAAAGGTCCTTGCGCATCACTGACACTTTGATATACCGTGAGAGATGATCTCATAGTACATGCAATGATGTCAGGGCATCTATTGCCGACCAGGGATCATCATCCACATCAGTACTAGTATCTGATGGCGCATAATCAAAAGCATACACAAAAAAGTAAGCCAAATCTAACTTTTCATTAATATACTACTCGCTTACATCATTGGCGGTGTTATTGAAATCGAGCTTATTAATGCTCGTAACAAGTGGATTCAGCTCCCAAAGACATTCTTCTTCTGCCTCTGGTTCGACATCAGCTTTGCTACCAGAGTCTAGTTCCTCTGGCTGGGGATTCTCATCTATCTCCAGAGAATCCTGGTACAGGAGGGAGTCTGTGAAGTAGTTCTCTACACCCTTGAACGGTTGCCTTTCGGCGATCAATGTTCGGACTTTTTCATCTCCATCAACATACTTCATGACTTGATGGAGAGTAGAGGGGACGATGGAGTTGCGATGAATCCATGGTCTCCTAGCAACAAATTATATGAAGTATCGACATCAATAACATAGCACATCACCTCAGATCTTAGGTTCCTGATCTGACATTTGAGTTTAACCTTTCCTAGTGGGCGTGTACCATTGGCGTTGAAATCGTAAATGGTAGTATGAATGGCACTCAATCGGCGAGTGGGAATTCCCAAGTGCTGCATGACCGGCGAGGCATGATGCTCAACACGGATCATGGATCCACCTGAATGCGGCTCACTTCAGATTGATCCAATATAGCCTGTGAAGTACAGGGGCCTATCATGTTTCCCTTTAACCTGCGTGTCGTCTAGAGTAAAGGTTATGTAGGGGGCATGTTAAGAGGTGTGGAGACAGTTTTCTTCATCTTTCTCCTCTGGTTTAGCAAAAATCCAGGCCATGTAGGCCTCAGCATTAGCTAAATCTTCTCTCAGAGCTTCCCTTGTTGACTTGGATAGTCTTAGAGCTCATAAAGGGTGATTCTGGCCGGGATAGCCAGTTGAGCCAAGATATCAAAGTGGTAAGGTCTCGAAGATCCTTTCGCTTTGTCCTTTGGGAGAGCCTTGGCGTACCGAAGCTCCTTCCGCTTCTCTACGGGTTGCTTTATGGATTGCTTGATTGGCTCTGGGGTGGGTTTAGGCGGATTTGCCAACATTTCGTCATACCTTTTCAAGTACGATTGGCCCGAGCGAGTCCCAGCCATGAGCGGTGCATTTGGTTCTACAGCAAGGACGATTATCTCCTCCTCCAAATTAGTTAGCGAGGGGACATCGGTTTCTGCTTTCCGGGAGGAAGCACATACCACATTGCAAGGTGAAGCTTTTACTTTCCCCCTGGACTTCCTGTGGGTAATAATAGTCCTCTGCTGGCCTTCCATAAGGTCAAGATGAACCTATATGATCTCTCCTTGAGGAGTAGGAACAGGTACAAGATCTTTCTCCAGCTAGTAGTGTGGATCTGCATTAACCACCCTTGGTTACCTTTTCGGGATGAAAACTACTCCGGTTAGCGTTGGAGGCTATACCCCAAACTGAAAGAAAGACGTCATATTGGCTGTCACTTTTGTCTGCTCCAGGCGGAGCTTGAGCACCTCCGCATCAATCAAAACTTTGAGAATGTCTCCTGTGGTACAAGCAGTAATTGGGGTTGTCGGTCTTGTCTACCTCTTCAGGACGTCTAGCTTCAAGAAACTTTAATCTGTTTCTCTTACTGAGTAATTTGAGCAACAAATCGATGTGCTCGTCATTGAAGGAGTACTGCTTGTTGGCGCATGACTGACTTGAAGAGCTACCCCTTTTAGCTGGTTGGGGCTTAGAGGGAGACTTCGTCTCTGTCGCCAGTGTGTCATTTCTTTTAGCTTGGAAAGATGCTTCTGGCACGCGTCTTGTTGACTTTTCGGGTCTGGTCTTGCTTTCTTCTGCCTTAACCATGGCGACAATCTCTTCTGCCTGTTCACTTTGCTGGACCAACTACTTTTAGGTACGGCTTTCAGCTACCCCCAATCTGAGCTAGGTGTGAGGTTTGCAAATTGTGATGGCATGTTTCCACCAGGGTGGGTTGGGTCATACCACTAGGACATCGGAGTGTCATGTTCTAAAATCTCTCCACAAATGCTTTAACTGGCTCTTTTTTCATTGCCTCATTGCCAGGAGAGTTGGCATGGTAATCTCCAAATTATCTTCGAAGAAACGGGTGAGGAAAAGCTTCTCCAGATCACCCCAGTTCTTGATAGAGCCTTCTGGGAGCTTCATGAGTCATTCAAAAGCAACCCCTTTAAAGGTGCCGATGAATAAACGTGCCAATATGGCATCATTTGATACTATTTTTAGTTTGGGACTTGAAGTAGTATATGTGCTGGTTTGGTGACCCTTTGCCATCGAAGGCCTGAGCTTTGAATTTAGGAGGGTACGGGACAAGATCCCACTCAGCCGGGTACAGTCGGACCACTCCTGCTTCTTGGAGGCCTTTCCGGTTCGCGAGGGCCTCAAGGCGTTACTCCAGTTTGCTCATCCTTTTGGAATGAGTGCTCCCATTCTCTGAATTTTCTCCCTCTTCAGATGGAGGCTAGGAAGACTCAGAATTGGAATGCTTCTCCTCCTTGATATGTGTAGAGGATGAGCTTTCCCCTTCCTTCTGCTTGCCCTTGGACTTCTTGGAAGGAGTCTTGGCCTTTATCTTCTTCTTTTTGTTCTTAAGCAATTGCAAAAGCATCTGCTTGAGATTGTCGATAGATTCTTGTTGAGCACGAATCATATCGAGTTTCTCCCTCTGGGCCTGAGCTTGCTGTTCAAAGTGTTGACCATTTCTTCAGGAGTGCTTGTCATATATGTGAAGGCTTCTTTCTCTACAGAAGAAGAGTTTGAGGCTTGTGATTCTGTGATGACAGAGTGTGACTCGCTAGCTCCAATGCTCTGGGCTAGGGTATTGTAGTCCACTAGGACTATTACGCCAGTTCGAGTGCGGGTATGCCGGTACACTCCTTTCGGCTCGGTGTCAGGCTCGTCGGAGCTGACTATTAGCTGCTTCCCCTTAGTTCTGCTTGGCTAGTGCTTGGACCCATCATGTTCGCAGTAACTTTAGGGTACTCTGCATCAAAGAAGGTTCTCCTTGTGAGGGAGCGACACCTTTTGGCTGAGCGAGAGACTGACGTAGACGATAATCGGTTGAACACCGACTGTTTGCTTACATGCAAGCTGCAGTGGCATTCAGAGAGCACCATTGTGATGAGCTGTTCACAGCAGCATAGTGGAGTGATTTAATGAACACTCCTCTACTTTATCAAGTAGTCCCTTAGATCTTTCGGAGGGAGATCGAAGAGACCAGCCTCGAGTCTCTGAGAAAGAGAACTTTTCAGCTCCCTTCTGACCCTAGCCATCAAAGAGCGAATGTTAACCTTGCGTCGCAACTCCAAGACGCAAATCTCAGGGTTGCAGGGTTTGAAGATGCGGAGTTCACGTTCTGTAGAACAGACACGGCTTTCGCATTTTTGCTTTGAGACGTGGGTCTCGTGCCTTTGCTGATAAGAGACGCGTATCTCGCATTGCTGATTATCGTGTTGGCCTGGCGACACTTGAGAGACGCAGACTTCATGAGTCCCGCGTTCTGTATAGAGATGCGGGTCTCATCTCTCTGAGAAGAGACGCAAACCTCGCATTGTTGAACATCGCGTCTGTGAGGTAGGGTCTCAGAAACACAAGCTTCTTAATCTCTATATTTTGGTATCCAGACGCAGACTTTGCGTGTCTGACGCAATTCAGAAGGGACGCGGGCCTGAGCCTTGCGTCCTGTATCTGTTAGATAGATGGTTTTTCTAGCTTCTTCTATCTGTTATTGACGTGCGCCTTTGTCGATGTTTAGCATTCTGGTTATACCTCACGGGTTGTTGGGGACCCCCAGTAACCTAGAGCCGAGGAATGTTGAGAGCAGGGGCATGGCAAGATTGGCTTTCAACAATATTGGCCTCGCGGGTCTCGTGGGAGACATTGACGCACGCGACGCGGCCAAAATGGTGTTGTTTGTGCAAGCCATCTTTGGGGAATTCTCTGAAGAGACTTGGGAGTGGATCTGTGAGGAGACTCTGCGCTATTGCCACGCCACCCTGGGGTTCTTGGAGTAAGAAAAGAGAAACTCTTTATATTTTACCTTGTCAAATTCTACAACGAGTGACTCAAGTATTTTTATCATGAAATTGACATCACCTTGCGCCACAACTTGCGCCACAACTTGCTCATCAATAGAGAAAATAGCCCCCAGCGGAGTCACCATCTCTTGTACAAGGAGGAAAGTTGAAAGTATATTGCAAAATTTTCTTGAATCAATGAAAAGTTACAATAACTCAAATTCCAACTACAAGAGAGAGAAGACACTTAAGCTCAGATCTTCTCTTTGTTTAAGACTGGGTTCTTTGCGTAGCGGTGGAAAGTGAATCTTGTTTTCCGTTCCCAAGTGAACGTCAAGCTTCTTTAGGACTCTTCTCCTTGGATCACAGATGGAGTAGCACAGCTCCTATCCAATGAAATCTCAAAAAGACTTAGGCAAAAACTTGAACTCAGCAAGTTTATGTAGAAAGAGTTGAACTCTTTGTAAAGCTAATCTTTCTCAGCTGGAAAATCTGGGCCTTAATAGCAAACTGAGCTATTTATAGGGGCTCCAGGGATAAAACTGTGCCCTAAAAACTCTCCATAATGGGGGTTAACTCCCCTCATTATGTGGGCAGTACTTGACTCAGTAATTAGGGTAGTTATAACTGAGACGCAGGGCTCCTTTGTAGTTGAGATAGGGGCTTGAGATCTACGTTTAGCTACTGAGGTGATGCTGGACGCAGGTCTCGAGCTCCGCGTTTGGGCACTGCTGTGGTATTGAAACGCGAGCCTCAAACTCTGTGTTTCCTCATTGATGTGATATTAGATGCATGTCTCGAGCTTCGCGTCTGAGACGCAGGCTTTAAGCTCTGTGTTTAAGCACTAAAGTGGTGCTGAGATGCGGGCTTCGAGCCCTGCGTCTTATCATTGTAGTGGTGTTGAGACATAGGCTTTCAAGCCCTACGTCTTGGCATTGCAGTGATGCTGGGGCGTAAGCTTCGAGCCCTGCGTCTTGTCATTGTATGAATGGCTTTGATTAGCCTCGCTTTCTGATGACTTGTCTTCAGTGTTTATTAGACAGTCTACACACCTATCTTCAATTTAAGAATAGGTCATATATTGAAGTCAAGCATGCCTAACTTTCCCATATGTAATGGTGGCATACCTCCCAGCTCCTGTTCAATTGATCGAAACTCGACTCAATGACAAAGGATCTGACTAATCAGATGGAGGATCCAATGAGTGTATTTGATGGCTTATCAAGCCAAACTCATTAAAGAAGGTTCATGATACATCTTTGCAAAACTTTCCATTGTTTCTACATTCATATCAAAGTGTGGCAACCAAATAAGGATCAAAGAAGATTCCACAAAGAATGTTAATCCCTGGACAACACCCCACAGAATTCATATGTTGATCCCCAAATCATCTGCGTAGTGAAAACCCTGAAGGTACACTACGCTCATCAAACGCCTACGATGGCTAAAGGATAGAGGAAACAATTGGCACTTAAGTCCAATAAAAAATCCTCGACTACTCATAATGCTGAGGGGAATAGCATGGCTAGCCCAACTCAAATGGTAGTTGGTAAAGGCATACCAAATCGGTTGACAGCTGAGGTTTTGTTAAAAATCCTGAGGGACCCGATCCCGTCTTCCTCTCCAAAATCTCTTACTAATTCCCATCCATGGAATGGTAAGACCACAAAAGCTGTAATTATTTTCCCAGTGTAATAATCACATATCAAACCTACCATGTTAACATTATACCTTTGGCATACCCAGCTGACATTATACTTCTAACAGTAATTTCCTTCAATGTATCTAACGGATAAAAATTTCAACTTGTCAATTCTCTTCAATAGAATGATGAGTCTACTAAAATTGCTCAAATTGCAAATTTTTTGGTCAAGTTAAATACTACACCTCTGACCAAGATTGCTCATATCGCAATATAAATCACTGTTAGGTTAATATTATACCTCTAACAGTGATTTCTCTCAGTTTTTCCAGCGGATAAAATTTCAACTTGTCAATTATCAATAGAATGATGGGTCCACTAAATTGTTCAAATCACAAAATCTCTCGGTTACATTAAATACTACACCTCTGACCAAAATTGTTCATATCATAATATTAATCACTGTTAAGTTAACATTATACTTATGACAGTGATTCTCTCAATTTTTCCAATGAAACGAGAAGTTCGATGCTAAGTTAAATATCACACCTCTAACATCTATTTCATTGTTAAGTTAAATTCTACATCTATGATAATGATCTTCCCTCGAGCTTTCTTATCGAAATCGAGATGTCAAATGCTAAGTTAATATCGTACCTCTAGCATTCATCTCGCTGTCAAGTTAACACTAAACCTATGACGGTGATTTTCTCAGTTTTCTCAATGAAAATGAGATCTGTTTGATGCTAAGTTAATATCATACCTCTAACACATATATCCTTGTTAAGTTATTATCACACTTCTGATAATCAGTTTGCTTAAACTGCAAATCCAAACCTGTTACATTAACATTATACTATTAACGGTAAAAATCTCCATAAATCTCCAGTGGCTCAAATTTCACTTGTTATTCTCATCAATAGAATAGCAAGTCTATAAAATTCATTCAAATCATGAATTCAACCCCTGTCAAGTTAACATCACACCTCTGACAGTAACCTTCTCAAATTTTCTAATAGAATTACCAAACTTTAAGTTGCTATGTTAATAGTCACCTCTAGCAATCAAGTTCAATCGCTTTCATTTGTCTAATTTTCAAACACAAAAAGAAAATAAAGACAAGATGAAGGTAAAATTATCACTTTTATTATTCATATCAAAATTGTAAGAGTGATACAAACACTCTCTTATTCAATAGGAAGAATGTTGCAAAAAAAGAAGAGACAAAAGTTAATCTCGCTCAGCGAAGACTTTATCTGGTCCTTGAGGTATTGAATGTCTTGCTGGCGCACTTTCTCAACCTCAGTCAGGGCTTGGACACTCAACTCTTCTTCTGACAAAAGCTTCTTTATAGCAAGCTACACATCTAAAAAACTTGTTCAGTGGATGTTGTCTTCATGATCAGATTAATCTACATCCAGAATAATAGATCTACTTACTCTCCTATTGAGAACAATGATATTTCTCGAGGTCAAAATGTAGTGGAATATTCTAATTCCACCTAAGCAACTGGGCATGAAAGGCCCCTCCTGCACAAGATCATGATCCTTCGCTTAGTGGAAGATTTTGTTCCAATGAGCAAAATTTCTCGTTGTCATCACTTTCTTGAACAAGATTGGTGAGAGGAGGATCTGAGACTATACCAGTGATGTCCTCTTTCCTGTGACCTTCAAGTGCATCGTGCTCATTTCTGTCACTTCCCTAAACAAGATTGGTGAAGGGAGGATCTGAGACCATACCAGTGATGTCCTCTTTCTCGTGGCCTTCAAGTACATCATGCTCGTTGTTGTCACTCCTTGAACAAGATTGGTGAAGAAAAGATCTGAGACCATACTGGTGCATCGTATCCAACATTATCTGGGTGCAAATCAATAATACTCCAGGAAGGTCCAGATCTGACAAAACAACTTATAGTCTCTATTGTACAGATGCTCCTCGCCCTCTTTGATACCATCTCCGAAAAGGAACTCGGACTTCCTGCGTAGTTGCCAGTCAAGTTGGCTTGTCGTTCCTTGTTTGCTCTGATGAATGCTGGGGTTGTCTTCCGCAGGCTGAAGAGGACATTGGGGTCGGCACCGTCAATATTGCAAAGTGATTGCTATTCGTCAGAGAACTAAAAGAATATCTCGCTGCAAAAAGAAGAACACATGATCAATATCATGAAGACAAGGAAAAATATCAAACGTGGGGCTTAACACATAAGACTCGCGTTCAATGATTAAAACGCAAAGCTCACATGAAGCCCGCATCTGAGCTTCACACTTGAAGACTTAGAAAATTTTCTAAGTCTTGAGACTTAAACGTGAATCTCACAATGAACGAGATTCGCGTTCAGAAATCTCAAAACGTGAAGCTCACCAGGCTCGCGTCAATTCATAGACGCGAAGGTCGCAACGACAAGACAAAACATGAAGATCGTCAAATTCGCGTTCTGCTCATTAATGCGAAAGTCACGTCTACAAATCAGATGTGAACTTGTGAGCCCTGCATGACTGTTCAACTTTAACAGAAGTTTTAAAACTTCAAAAAGAAGTTAAGAGATAATGTCTCTTCAGGTTCAACAATGGTGAAAGCCATTTCTTACCTAAAATGGGAGCTTCTTGAGGAGGAGCGCCATCCATTGGAGTTATAGCAACGACGATGCCAGAAGAGGAAGCAACATTCTTCGACTTCGGAGCCATTTGACAGCGATGATCTTTGAAGAAGATTGAGAAAAGTTTAAAGCTTTGGGTTCCTCTGAAAGCTCAAGGGCTTTGAAAGTTCTTCAAATGCGGGTCTAATGGAGAAAACAGTCAAAATGAATGACTTTGAGTATCCTTTTTATAGGTCCTTGAATGGCCTTAATTGCAGCGTGAATCTCAAGCTCGATCTGAGTAAGACACGTGTCCAACACGATGTTCACATTCAAGGGACATCCACGTCCTTTAACTCTTAGAGCGACCTTTAAGTCCCTGGCCAGAATCACATTCAAATGAGGATTGCGTCTTCACTGAGAATCGCAACTAAGCATGGCTGCCGCGTTTTAGGACCAGATGAGGGTCACGTCTAATATGACAATCGCGTCCAACTGAGAGCCGCATTCTCTCTCACACATATAAGGAGTATGTTCCTGCTTCTGTAATCAGTTCAACAGTACACTGACAAAAGTAATCGACAACTCTACCGGTTCAATAGTATACTGACAAATAAACCAGAGCCCCTAACAAGTACTAGACTGAGTTTCTAAGACACTTGTGATGATCTTCCCTGAAGGCTTCAAGAAATTCAACAGTACACTCATGATGACCAGAATCTAGATAGGATCAAGCTTAGGGCATCTTGAAAGATTGCCAGTCCAATCATGGGGAGCCCAAAATCAACATGAAGTTCAAAGTATTTTAAAATTCGTCCTAGTCAACTGTAGAGTGTCGAAAACTTTGGAGGGGTTCTGTAGGCTGTCTAAAAATCACTAAGGATAAGTCATCAGACGCGAGCCTCACTTCAATGCGAAGGTCGCGTTTCAACTAAAATGTGGATCTCGCGTCTAAGGGGAAACACAGACTTCAGACGTGGGCCTGAGTAACTCCACATCTTACACGGGTCTGAGCAACCACGCTTCTTACTTCAAATGCGGGTCTGAGCAACCTCGCATCGTACTTCAAATGGGAGTCTGAGTAACTCCGCATCCCACTTCAAGCGCGGGTCTCAGCAACTCCGCTTTCTGACTGAGACATCCATGTCTACAACAAACAATGCGAGGTCTGCGTCCACCTTGAGGCCCAAGTTTCTATTAGAATGACTCCTATTACTGGATCAATTAACTCCCCACGTAATGAGAGAGTTAATCCTCATTATGGAGGGATTATAGGGGACAATTATATCCCCCTGACTCCTTATAAATAGCCTGAGAAGCTATGATAGTGGAGAGGACTTTTTGGAGGTCAGAGAGAGAAAGAGAGATTTTTGAAAGTTGAGAGCTGAGAATTCTTAACCTTCTTGCTTTTCTCTTGCTTTTTTTTAAAGGTCAAGAGAGAGAAAAGGAGAAATCAGTGGGCTCTAAATATTTAGTGTGTTAAAAATAGAGCCTCTCTCTGATTACTTTTTGAGAGCATCCCGAAGAGAAGTTTGTTCGTTCAGCCGGTCAATGGAGAACAAGAATCACTCTCCATAGCCACATCAGGAACCCAGCCTTAAACAAAGGAAAGAACCAATTATTTTCTCCTCTTTTATAATCAGAATTATTTACTCTCTGGCTGGGTACAACGGTCGACCGATCGGTCGACCTGCTATCCCCAACGGTAAAAATCCTACCGTTGGCGGTCGACCGGCCAGTCGACTGATAGAAGGATTTTTCTTCTGGATTTTTCCCAACGGCTATATTCTGTTTTGTCTTTTTCTGGGTCTTTTCCCAATGACTCTTTTAGGTTTTCTACTCATGTTTTCATTCCTTATAAATAGTGAGACAATAAAAAAAGCCTAAAATACGATTTCTAAAGTTTAGATCAAGTTTTTATAAGTTTACATCAAGATTTAGCTTTTTCTTAAAAGATTTTCTTTTGAGCCAAAATTCCATATTCTTCAATTTTAGCTTAAGCTTTCCCTCTATATCTTTACAAGCTATTTCTACTACATAATTTTAAAGAGTTTCACCTCCTCATCTTGGTTATAAGGTTGTGCTTGTGAGCTATTGATCGGTCGCTAATATTGCACATTCATTATCATATTCTAATACTTATTATAAAATAAACTCTGCTTTTTTCTAATTATTATTTAATTTATTTGCAGGCCCATTCCTAAAGGAGAGTGAGAGAAATGAGCCCAAAAGCCCATCAAATTTTGATTTAAATCAGAATTAATTTGAACTCAGTAAATCAGGGCAGATCAGCTCAGTTCAGATTGGTTGAAAACTAGTTAGAACAAATTCTTACAAATCAATCGGTTGAAGCCAAGGATCAAAGGCCGTTTCGTCACAATTCCGGAGATAAAACTGAGAATCCAGCTGAAGATAAAGTCATATCCCGAAACCTAGAGCTCCACCCCTCGGCTGTGGCTACCTGGCCACAGCAAAGCCGCTAAAATGCGGCATTTGCCACGGATCGACGACTTTGTTAGGGAGTTAGGGGGAGCGTTTGCTCCCCCTATCTTTATACGCTCTCCTAGTGAGTTTTTGCCTATAAATACTGAGATTTTCAGAGTATACAGGGGACGACCAAGCAGAGAGTAGAACTTAGGCTAATTTGTAGTTTGTAACTTAGGTTTTTATTTTCTTTCATGTAATTTTTATTTTCTTTATGTAACTGAGAGGAGATGATACTTTCATGGAGGAATGAGAGCAAGCTTGTACTGCAGGTGACACCGATGTAAGTGATCTCTTCTTTCATTGTTATTTAAATTGAATCAAAGTTACTTTTTCTTCTTTACTCTTGTTTTCATTTACTCTCCTCTAATATGTTGCAATCCAAGTGAATCTGTTAGCCTCGAGACTGCTTCGCCATTGCAAGTGCTCTTGATGGCCTATGGTGATGAACAACTATTCTCTTGTTAGTATAGCTTGCCCTTTTATTCTTAGTGTAGATCGGGAATGGGGAAGATCCTACACGCCATGCTTGATCGCCTTCAAAAACAAGGTAAGTCGAATCTACTAATCCAAGGTATATGAGCACAAAAGTGGTAAGTAACTTTTAGTTTCTTTCTTTTCTTTTAATTCTTTAGTTTAGAACACCACAATCTACCACTTCTATTATCATTCTATTTCCATTTCTTTGTACATATCATTTCTAGTTTTTCCATCTTCTTCCTAACTCACTTTAACCAAATTTTTCTCTTTTTCTTTACAAGAACTAAAGAAGAACTTTAACCATACTTTGTATCTTAAAAGAAGACTTACTAAAAAAAGCTTCCATCGCTAGTCCCTCCT
The DNA here is from genome assembly GCA_038442645.1 of Agave tequilana. Taxonomy (NCBI): domain Eukaryota; kingdom Viridiplantae; phylum Streptophyta; class Magnoliopsida; order Asparagales; family Asparagaceae; genus Agave; species Agave tequilana. The sequence goes on from JAVJIF010004372.1 coordinate 109,620, forward strand.
TGTGGATCACGACCCGCATAGCCACTTCCTATTGCGGTAGAATTGAGCACCTTGCACTTTTATTTTTGTATCTCTGAAATTCTGTATTCTTGTGTGCAGGTTCTAACTCAATCAAATTTTGGCGCCGTTGTCGGGGAGAGAGGGTAAGTTATTCTCTTTTTAGATTTACATTTTTGGTTAACTTTTTTTTTGTTCTTGGTGTACAGGTTTAACAACAAGGAACTTTTGCTGCAGTGGACATATAAGAGGCCTTGGACTCTGCTCAAGAAGGCAGAGCCAAGAAGCCCTCAAATTTGCTACATTCCTGTGGCAATCTGAGTGAACTACTAACCTGTATTTTCTGCAGGTTAGCTGAATTGCAAAGTTTAATATCTGCAGCTATTAATTTTCTTGTTTGTCTCACTGTATTTACTTTCTAACCTCAACAGTAAAATGATATTTGTTAAATGCTAAAAATGGTTTAGACTTTATATTTAGGCATGTGTCAAATTCGTTTACATTTTATATTACTGTTGAAGAGTGCTGGAGCAAAAGGTACGTTTGCATGGCATATTGATCGTACACATATTTTGCATTCTTTTCATTATACTCCTACATTTATCGTGTAATAAATCTGCTAATTTCTTTGTCTTAAATGTCTATTTTGTAGAAGATAATAATGAAGAGAAAGAGGATTAAACCAAATAAATACCAGTTAAAATCAGATTTAACTGGATCTATTTGGTTAGCTGAGGATGATCCCAGATCTAGTTAGAACAAATCAAGGATTGGGGCAAATGTTCAGCTGAAGATCGAGCAAATCAGAAAGATAACACGAAATGAAAACCAGTAAAATTTAGATTTCTATAAATCCATTTTGGTTAGCTAAAGATCAACCGAGGATAATATCAAATACAGAGAGATAAATGGATAGAGAGAAGATCAATGGATGAGATGAAGCAAGTTTGACTCAGATTCTGACCGGATATATTTTAGTATTTGAATCATAACTTTCGCTACCGAATATCAAATCTGATGATTCAAGATGATCCAAAAAGAAGACTTACAGGGCTACAACTCTTATGTTGATTACTATTTCTAATTCTGTCATTTGATAAGTGATATTCAGCAATCAATACGCCAACAAACTGTAGATCAGAACTGAATATCCACATCAAATCAAGTTTGGAGATGAGGGGAGGATTCAAATTCAAAAATAGCCAGCTTTCCCTATCTTCATACTCCTCTAACCTCTGCATTTCTTCTATAAATACCTGCAATCTCAAAGGCAAGGGAACGATCATGCAGAGATAGGATTTAGTCCAGTTTTTCATTCTTTGTAGTGTAGGTTTTTGTTTTTCTTTTCATGTAATTTTAGTTTTAATTTATGTAAATCAGAGGAGATCAGAGTCATAGGAGAACGAGAACGAAGCTTGTGCTGAGAGTGACACTGGTGTAAGATTTTCTTCTTTTCTCTTATTGTTATAAAATCGAATCTGTAGTTCCCTTTTGTATGTACTTTGTTTTTGTATTCTTCTTCTTCTTCTCTACTTTTCTTCTTTTGGTACAATTGTTATCCAAGTAAGTCTAAAAGCATCGAAAGAGCCTTGCCTTTGCGAGTGCCACTGATAGCCCATGACGATGGATTTTGAGTTTCATTCTGTATCACTTCATACTTGCAACGTCTTGATGATATAATGTGGAGGAAACGGGAATCAACTCTTATGGGCTATACGTTGATCGCCTCGCTTAAAGGTAACATCATTGCAAAAGATTCAAGGTAGGTATTTTGGCCAAAAGAAGTAAGTAATTTTTAGTTTCTTTTCTTTTAATCATTTAGTTTAGAACACCACAATCTACTAAATCTTTTATCACTCTTTTTCAATCTCATTTGTACAAATCACTTCTTATTTCTCCACCTTCTTATTCTATCGCTTTCTTTCTAACTCAACTTTAACTTCATTTTTCTCTTTTCTTTTTAAGAAACTAAAGAAGAAATTTAACCATTAATGGTAGCATAAAAGTGAACTTGCTAGAAAAGCTTCCATCGCTAGTCCCTCCTTGTGGATCACGACCCGCATAGCCACTTACTATGGCGGTAGAATTGAGTAACTTGCACTCTTTAATCTTAAGTTCTGAAATATTATATTTTATGTGCAGGTTCAAGCTCAATCACATATAGTTTAAGAAACATTCTTGAGTGATTATTTGCTTGTTGAATGTTACTTTTCTTTAGCCTGCACACCTTGCACAATCAATCTTAAGGGCTTGTCCTATAAACAAGATAAGGTGGGGAAGTCATTACCCTCCCTTAGCCCACAAATAATCTCCTCACTCACTAACCTAAGCCTAACTAAAACTGAGTAGACGTTGGCCCTAGAGACATCTCAGACTCAATTAGGAGATTATCCTAAGAGGGAAGGTGTTAGAATTTGACTCCTGCCAAATCAGTGTCTAAGGAAAGGGATTGAGGGGCGAAATCCCGAAGGCTGGTGATTTGGCTTAATTAGGTCACCAATCTTGCCCTGACCTGGCTGATTAGCTTGTGGTCAAAGTCTGCAATATACCTCCTGTGGACGTCTAATCAGTTAGGAGTCATCTAGGTCAAAGGTCTACCCTAACTTAGTTTAGAATTTTTTTATTTATTTGCTTATTTGTTTGTTTTTCTTTTTTTTTTTGTGTGTTTGACATTTCTTATGTGATATGGCTTATAATAACAATTTTTTCAATTTTAATGGTAATCCATATTACACACCAACCTCTTTTTCGGATATTACCAACCCGGCATATCATAACTTTAACCAACATAGTGTGCCGGATTGGTCTTATCTGAATCAATATAACCCATGCCCCCAATCTTATAACCATAGTTTCCAGAATATTTTAACTCTTTACAGAGTCAATAGGGATTCACCTTCCCCGAGTCCAATTTTCAACCAACTTATCCTCCTTATCCACCTTGTCCACAATATTTTCAAGATTCATACTCAGTTCCACTAGTCCAAAATAGAAAACCATCAATTTTGGAAATGAGTATGCGTGAGTCCAAACAACAATCACAAAATCTGATGGACTCACAATTTCACTACTAATTCCAAAACAATACTTCATCTTTTCAAGACCAATTGCAACAAAACGATGAACCAATCAACTATGAAAAGATGCTTGAAGCCATGACTCAGGCTCAAAACGCTCGTAATCATGACATAGATATGATGGTCCAAACTCTACGTTCTCACCGTTTTGCCAATTCTGGTGTCGCTAACCATTCTTTTAGAGCTGAAGAGTCATGTTGTTTTGGAAAACAAGGTTCCATTTCAACATAATCATTTGAACTTGCCCAAACTCTAAATTTTAAAAATGACATTGACAGTTTGGCAAGTTATCCCTTTCCTGAAATTGAACTTGAGAATGAATATGATCATGAACCTCAACTTAGTGATTCAATTCTACTTCCTGATTCAATTATGAATTCGGTGTCTTCACCTGATTTTAATCTTTTTCCTGAGTCAACATTGAATCCTGTGCCAATTCATAATGAAATTGAATTGCCCATCTTTGATGATCATCATATTGAACTTGATCAATTTTATATTTTTGAAAGTCCCATTGACAAATTGGCAAGTTCTCATTTTTATGAAATTGAACTCAATGAGAAATGTGACCTAGATTCTCAATTTTGTAATCCAGTTCAAATTCCTGAATCAATATTGACTCCTGTTTTGTTACCCGACTTGAGTAATATTTTAGAGTCAGTTTTGATTCCCACACCTGTCATTCTTGAACTTGAATCACTAATATTAAGTCACATTCCATTGTGGGAAAATGAATGTGGACTTGAGTTTCAACTTCTTGATTTGGACCCACTTCCTGAACCAATCTCGACTCCTGAACCTTTACTTGACTTAAGTCACTTTCTGGAGTCGGTAATAGTTCCTGTACTTCCTAAGTCCAAGCCAATCATTCTATCTTTTCACACTCCATTTTGGGACAAGGCGGTTGACTAAATTGACTCCGAAATTAATTATGGAATTTGGAAATTAGATAGGGTTAAATTTTTAATAAAAATCCTTCATGTATACATCATTTTAGTGGGTTATATTAGAGAGATTTCAGGTGGGTTCCTCCGAACTCCATGCAAAGTCGATTGGGCCACATTTCGTGGACCAATCAGATCACCACCAGAACCACCACCTTAAGGTAGTATTTTCCTTCCCTGTCTTCTTTTTCATGCATCTATGCATTAATTCATACATTGAGGATAATGCATGAGATAGGTGCGGGGGAGGGTCTAACATAACTTAGGTTTTCCTTTTTATTATTAAAAAATTTTAACATTTTCTTTACTTTTAAAAACTTTTTAAAAATAGAAACAATATTTTGACATATTTTTTGTAAGAAATTAAGTCAATTTTAAGGAATAGGAGAATCATAATTAGGATTTCTTATACTTGGTCAAAATAAGATTTTTTGTTTGATTTCTAAGGATAGGAAGAAAGTTTGTGAAAGTAATTTAGTCTTGATCTTTACCTTGAAGAAATATGCACACCTTATACACTTACACACTTAGGGTTCAAAAACAAAGATTCTTATGCCTTATATAAAAAAGAAAAAAGAAAAAATATATAAAAGATAAACAAATCTAATTATTGATTAGCTATGTGCTTTGGCCTAAATAAGCCTTGGTATTTATGCGAAAGATGATTAGATAAGTTTGAGAAATATATATATATAAATCCTATGATTAAGCTGGGTATTTGTGCCTAATAAAGCATAAGTATTCACGCCTAAAAGTGGTTCATATAATAAAATTCTTAGTTTTGTGGCCTTGTTTGCTCGAGTCCTTAAGTCCTTGGGTGTTTTCTCACCTGGTGCCCTAAGACCGTTTGGTTTGGGAGTCATCGATTAAAGGCTCGTTACATGGGCAGATTAGAAAGCCTAATAAAACTAAGGAATAATACCGCCAATATATATATATATATATATATATATATATATATATATAAGGCATAAGAGTTAGAGTTAAAGGACCCTTAATCAAAATTTTCATGGTCACAAGGTGCATATGACTTAGGGTAAAGTAATAGACTAGATGAGAAGTACAGTTTGACTTCTTACTTTGATTGATAACAAATTTTTGAATAGAGACTAAGTTTAGGAATGAAAAATTCAGTTTTCTTATAACTTATAGATTACTTAAAACTTACAATAATATTTCAAATATTTTTCTTTCGAAATGTGTTTTCAAAATACTAACATTTTTCTCTTTCTTTACGGATTTTCTAGGTGTAATCCACTGAAAACCCTCACGAGACAAAACTCGTCCTCTAGGGGTAACCTAGAGGTTTAACGGCTTGTTGCACATGCTCAGTGCAATCGCGTGACCTGCGAAAGTGGTCTAATAATTTTTTGTTTAGTTGTTTTGCTCGAGGACGAGCAAAATATAAGTATGGGGGTGTGATCGATTGCTAATATTGCACATTCATTATCATATTCTCATACTTATTATAAAATAAACTCTGCTTTTTCCTAATTATTACTTAATTTATTTGCAGGCCCATTCCTAAAGGAGAGTGAAGAGAAATAAACCCAAAAGGCCATCAAATTCTGATTTAAATCAGAATTAATTCGAACTCAGTAAATCAGGGTAGATCAGGTCATTTCAGATAGTTTGAAAATCAGTTAGAACAAATCCCTACAAATAAATCGGTTGAAGCCAAGGATCAAAGGCCGTTTCGTCATAATTTCGGAGATAAAACTGAGAATCCAGCTAAAGATAAAGTCATATCCCGAAACCTGGACGCTCCACCCCTCGGCTGTGGCCACCTGGCCACAGCAAAGCCGCGGAAACGCGGCATTTGCCGCGGATCCGCGGCTTTGTTAGGGAGTTAACGGAGCGTTTGCTCCCCCTATCTTCATACGCTCTCCTACGTGGGTTTTTGCCTATAAATACTAGGATTTTCAGAGCGTACAGGGGACGACCAAGCAGAGAGTAGAACTTAGGCTAATTTATAGTTTGTAACTTAGGTTTTTATTTTCGTTCATATAATTTTTATTTTCTTTATGTAACTAAGAGGAGATGATACTTTCATGGAGGAATGAGAGCAAGCTTGTACTGCAGGTGACACCGGTGTAAGTGATCTCTTCTTCCATTGATATTTGAATTGAATCAAAGTTACTTTTTCTTCTTTACTCTTGTTTTCGTTTACTCTCCTCTATTGTCTTGCAATCTAAGTGAATCTGTTATCCTCGAGACTGTTTCGCCATTGCAAGTGCCCTTGATGGCCTATGGTGATGAACAACCATTCTCTTGTTAGTATAGCTTGCCCTTTTATTCTTAGTGTAGATTGGGAATGGGGAAGATCCTACACGCCATGTTTGATCGCCTTCAAAGACAAGGTAAGTCGAAGCTACGAATCCAAGGTATATGAGCACAAAAGGGGTAAGTAACTTTTAGTTTCTTTCTTTTCTTTTAATTCTTTAGTTTAGAACACCACAATCTATCACTTCTTTTATCATTCCTTTTCCATTTCTTTGTATATATCATTTCTAGTTTTTCCATCTTCTTAATCTACCATCTTCTTCCTAACTCACTTTAACCTAATTTTTCTCTTTTTCTTTACAAAAACTAAAGAAGAACTTTAACCATACTTTGTATCTTAAAAGAAGACTTACTAAAAAAAGCTTCCATCGCTAGTCCCTCCTTGTGGATCACGACCCGCATAGCCACTTGCTATTGCGGTAGAATTGAGCACCTTGCACTTTGATTGCTAAAATGAAAGAACAATCAAAGAGTTAAGAATTTACCGTGTAGCTTGTGGCTAACGGGTCCGTGTCCACGAGGAGGAATGCGATGGAAGCTTTTCGGTGATTCGTTTAAAAATAAAGAATTGTGTTCGTTTTTTAGTCGAAAAGAGAATGGAAAGAAGGAGATGATTAAAAGAGAAATTGCAACTTTTAGAGAAGGCTTTAGAGAAGGTGATTTAAAAAGCTCGAAGATTGTTTTGTTGATTATAATAAGGAAGAAAATCTGGGCTCACTATCTCACTACTCAAAAGTTTATTCTTCTATTGAAATCCTAAGTGCCTCAAATTGATCATAAGCAAAACTTAAAGTTGATTTTTAGAAAGTTTGAAGTAAAGCACATAAGATGGTTGGAAGAGTTCACTCTTTTCTTTGAAAAATCGTTTAGAATCGAATGTTAAATCATCAAGCGTGAAGAAGCAAGAATGAAGTAAAAACAGTTCAAGAAACGTTCATGAAAGAAGTAAGAGTTTAACAATTTAAACCCATCCTCATGTGCCTTCAAGAACACTTTCAAGAAGAAAGGCTTTAAGTAAGGCATGCAAATGATTCATTGGGTCTTTTTCTTTAAAACCAGAAAAGAAGAACTAGAGAGAGTTACAATAGTGAGCCCAGAAAATCGTTTTAGTTACTCATGGAAAACAAAGAAGAAAGCAAATAAATAATGCAAGCCATACCGTAATACGAGTGGAAGAAAAAGCAGCTCGATTCTTATATTGATGTCACTTCAATCTTCAAGTACAAGCACTCAATTCCTCTCTCTCACAAGTATTGATACTGGACTACAAATTAAAAAAAACAAGATTACAACTTTTGCACTATCTAACAAAGAGCCTAAATCCTTAGAAAATAAACACAAATTCTAATCCTTGTCTTCGCTCCTTTTTGCTCTGTTGAAACTGGTATTTATAGGGAAAAACCAAAAGGGGGGATCCTGGGAAGATTGGGGGAGCAAACGCTCCCCCAACAGACTCTAACAAGCCGCGAAAACGCGGCTAGGGCCGCGTTTTCGCGGCCTTGGTGTAGCCAGATGGCCACACCCAGTTGGCTGGCTCTCCTGGTTTGGTAAATCTCTTGTATCTTCTTCTAATTTTCTCGTTTTTGCTCCAAAAGTTGACGAAATAGCCTTTGATTGTGTGGCTTCAACCGCTTGATTCAGGGAGGATTTTTCTCAACCTCTCTGATATGCCAAGATTTTGCCCTGATTCCTTGATTTCAAATTTATTCTGAATTAAGTCAGAATTTGGTGGGCTTTTGGGCTTGTTTCTCTTTCCTTTCTCTTAGCAATTGGGCCTACATTTAACAAAAAAAAAGAAGACTTATTAATAGGATTTATTAGCTAAAAAGTATGGTAAGGTGACAATGTATATGCAATATATGTGACTAATCACACTTCTATTTTTGTATCTCTGAAATTCTGTATTCTTGTGTGCAGGTTCTAACTCAATCAGCCATTTATGATCAAGTGAAGATCACCAATTTTCTTCTGTTGTGAAGTTGTAGAGATTACGATCTCAAGTGAGCTAGTGAGCTCCGTGTTGGTGTTGCGGCACTGCGAGAGAGGACTTGTGAGTCCATTGAGTTCTAGTGAGATCTTGTAATGGTTGACGATCTAGTGAGATCGGTCATAGTGAAAATCCTTCATAGTATTGAAGGCGGGGACGTAGAGCAGTGGCTTGAACCTTGGAACATATCATCATGTTTGTGATTGCTTACTCTTTCTCTCTTAACTCTACTCTCTCTTTACATACTTGCACACTTATATTGTTTACTTATTTTCAAGTATTCTTTGTGTGATGATTAGTATTTACTAGGTTGCTAGCAAGTAAATTTTTATTCCGCATTATTTGCCATTTAGTATAACCATCACCTATTCACCCCCTCTAGGTGATTTACAATTGATATCAGAGCCTAATCCTAGTTTTGGTTTAACCACCTTCGGCAGATCCTTTCATTTGGCTATACTCATTTGTTGCTTTTGTTATTTGTTTATGCACTTATACTTATTTTCATGGCATCACACGACTTCTCTAGCATCAAGTCCCTACCCAAATTTGATGGGTTGAACTTCCATATTTGGAAGGTTAAGATGAACCTATTCCTTAAGTCCCTAGGAGTTAGAGTTGCCAAGGCCATTACTAAAGAATTTATTGAACCTCATGGTGATGAGGATACATGGTTCGAAGTAACCGCTAAGGACTATGAGGCAATACTAAAGCCTAATATGCACTTACACAAGCATTAAATGATGATGATCTTTCTCGTGTAATTATTTGCAAATCCGCTTATGAGGTTTAGAATGATCTAATCATTAATCATGAGGGGACATTGCAAGTCAAGAGATCTAAAGTTGACTTTCTTCAATCTCAATATGAGAATTTTTATATGCTTGAAAATGAGTATCGATGAGATGCTTACTCGTTCACCAAGATTACAAATAGATTATCTTCTTTAGATGATACCATTGATAATGACCAAAGATTCAGAAGGTCATTAGAGCTCTCCCTAAAGCTTGGAAGTCAAGGCAACAATCCTCAAGGAGCTCAACGATAGAGAGGAGATGGACTTCTCTGGCTTCATTGTAAATCTCAAAACCCATGAAATGAAAATGAAGCTGAGAGAAGAAAGGGAGACTCCAAAGAAGAAAGCGATAGCTTTCAAGACTACGCCATCATCCTTTGATGAAGAAGAATCATCGGGAGATGATGATGAGGATTTTGCCATGCTCATTAGGAAAGTGGGCAAGATATTTTATAAAAAGGGAAGACAAAGCAACTTCCGAAGAGGAAAACATCAAGGGAGATTTGAAAAGAAGGAGGAGATAGGTCCTTATTCTCATTGCAAGAAGACATGCCATCTAATTGCGGATTACCCCTCACTTCAAGCCATTATCTCCAAGAACGTGCATAAGAAGAAGAAGGCGATGGTAGCTACTTGGGATGATTCGGAATCGGATTCCAAAGAAGAGATTGCTGCCGCACACGTTTCTTTCATGGCAAATGGAGAGGAAGCTTCCGTGGTAAATCTCGAAACCTCTTTAGAAGATAATAATTTAACTATGAATGAACTTGCACAATTTTTTGAAGAATTACAAAATAGATATGAAATTTCTCTTGTACAAAATAAAAATTGAAAAAGAAAAATGGATTTCTAAAGAATAAGTTAGAAATTATTTTTAAAGAGAAAAATGACTTATCTATTTCTTTTGAGACCAAAAAGGATTTTGATAAATATAAACTCATTTGTAAGGGTAAAATTCCTAACATTGTTTTTAACAAAAATAAATTTTTGGATATCCAAAAACGTATTGATGTTTTGGATACCACCTTGAAAAAGTGTGCATTTGACATGAACAAATTTAGCTCTATATTTCCAAAGGGAAAACCCCAAAGGAAACATACATCTCACTCATCTCACACACACCATGAAAAACATGCACAACATGCACATACACATTAACATAAGCATGCTTTTATGTATGATAAAATGTACACATGTGCACATTGCGGCCGCAAAGACCATTTAGCAAAAAAAATTTATGCTAAGTTAATATGTTAAATAAAAATATTTGGGTTCGAGAAAGTACTAACCCTATAGGACACAAAAAGATTTGGGTACCAAATAACACACCAAACTTAATTGATGTAGGTGTGTCGTCCTTCTCCAAGACATAGGGGGTGATGGTGCCTTGGTGGTGAATGCATCGAAGCTCAAAGGATCAACCGTCATATTGCATCGCTATCAAGAGGCACCTATTTTAGAGGTTGCCTATGGTTTGGTAACTTCTCCACTTGAAAATTTCATTTCTAGCTAGATCCATACATATGTAGGATTAGCTAGCTTTTTCTTTTGTGTTAATATGCTTTAGTTATGTATACATGTTTTTTTTTTGTTTTTATAGCTTGTTTATATTTGAGCTAGTTCGTTAACATTGCTTTTGTTCTTTACTAGCCCATGATTTGCTTGCCTAAGTATTTTCCCATGCTCACTTGATTGATCGATATCTTTATATGTATGTGTACATAGATTAATTTATTTGCTCATATACATGTGTATATTTATTTTGTCTATATATCTATCTTGTGATTGGGTATTGTATTTAAATCATATTTAAGCAATAAATCAAGATAGCAATTGCGCGCCTCAACTCTTATCTAAAGGAATGACGAGGAGAAGTTCAGAACCCGTTAAGAGTATTTGGCTTCAATATCTTGTTTTTAATGGCTTAATATATGATTTAATTATTGAAAATATATTATTAATATAATAATAAAAAAATATTTTGATATCATTTTCATGTGTTTTCATGCCTATAAAATTTTTGGTGTTATTTCTCTATTTTGTGTATAAATATATCCATTTTAAAATATTTTCAAAAGCTCTTAGTTCATATTTTTAAAACTTTTTTTTGGGCAGTCAAGGTTGACCAACCGGTCGACCGAGTTAACCTGGAATAGGTCCGGTTGACCGAGCGGTCGACCTAGGCAACCTGAAATACAAAAAAAAATTTAGCCTAAGCCAGTCGACCGACCGGTCGATCGACTGTAACCGAGAAGCTCTCGGTTAGACCCCAGTCGACCGAGCGGTCGACCGGGAGTCAGGTCTGCTGTCTTTTTACCCATTTTAAAAGTCCTAAAAACCCTATCTCTCTCTCTCTCATCCTCTCATCTCCACTGAATCTCTCTTCTTTTTCTCCCTATTTTCCTTACTCCCATCTCTCCCAAATCCCTTTCAATCTTAAACTAAACCCTAAAATTGGTGGGATCTCTCCTCAAAACTTCAGATCTATTTGATTTTAGGAGAAAATTTGGTTTCTTCAAGGTATAAACCCTAATCTCTCAAAATCTTCTTTATATCATATTTTTTTCTGGAAATCTTTCTATAATTCATGCCTAACCCTCGTTTATCATCTTCCCATCTTTACCATGTCAAAGAGGTCAAGATTTGAGAAGGGTAAACAACCTGAATCATCATCTAACCTTTTTGTTTCTCAGAATTCTTCTCATAGATTTTCTGTGATCTATAATAAGCAAGTTATTTCTGGTAGAACTGTTGTGCTCACTGATTTTAAGCACCTGAATCTAGCAAGCATTTTGAACACAAGCTCCCTTGAATATCTAGTTACCATTAAGAAACCTGTTTTCCCTGGGCTTATGCACTATTTTTACTCTAATCTAACTTTTCAAAATAATCATATCAAATCTAGAGTTCTGGGAAGGACATTAACATTTCTCTAGATCGATTTGCCAATTTGCTACACCTCTCCTGTGAGGGTGTAGATATTTATAATGTTAATATCATGATTTTGAATATCCTGACGGTGAATCTGCCCTCACCACATCTCTTCTGCTTCACAATGATGATAACCCGCTTTAGTTAGGAACGAGGAGGTAAAGTATTATACACTCACCGCCCAAGTCCTAACCAAAATTGTGTTTTATAATCTCCTGCAAAAATCAGGAGAATATAGTCATGCACGGGGTTCTACTCCCCTTTTAATCTATTGATTCCGAAAGCATTAGAGTTAATATTCCCAAGCTCATCTTGATTTCATAGTCTTTGAGCACCTTCTGATCCCAAACCAGCACTTACTATTTGGGATGCTCATCACTCGACTCCTCAAACAACTAAAATTTGATCTCTCTGCTGAACAGTCTATCGAACCGACAGTTGATATCAATAGCACTCTCCTAAAGAAGATGTGTACTAGGGAGCGTACTTCTGCTCCTTAGTCCCCTCCTATTATTCCTGCTGTTGCCCCTGGATCCTCTTCAACCTTTTCGGCCTCTATTGATCCATACTCAGCTCTCTCTGCTCAGCTTCGGGAGCATGATCTGAAGATGACCGCAAATTTTGAGAGGATGGACCACAGAGTTGAGAATGACCTGCAATACATCTGCTGCTCTATTCGCTATCTCTAGACATGCGTCAACGAGACCTACAGTAGGAACGCTTAGCCTGTTTCACTTCCGAGAGGCCACGCGCAGCCCCTTCCTGCATCAAGTCCTCCGTTTTACACCTAGGTACCTCATCCAGCTCCTTTTGAGGCACCTGCTCCTCCTGAAGATCCTAACTTTTAGGAAGATTGACACCTTTTCTGTTGATGACAAAAAGGGGGGAGAGATTTTGTGGACTTATCTGGGAGTCTTTTATTTTCATGTCATTAATTATGGACTTTTTATGTGGACATGTAGTATTTGATGTTTGGACATGTGTTTTACATTGTAGTACTTATTTTGTGGTAGGGAACTTGTTTTGAGGTTGGCACGACCTCTCTATGGACAAATTTTTTTAATGGTATCACTATTGTCTTTGGGAAGTTATGTATCTCTTTCTTTTTTATTAATATTTGATACACTTCTTCTATGTGTTGTGTGTAGTATGTGTGTGTTCTTGTATATCCTTTGTAAACTAACCATTTTACCACTTATTTTAGAAGTTGGGGGTTATTGGTTAGTTGGAGGAAACCATTTGTGCATATATTTTCATAATTTTGTATTCTTAGTATGCATAAATAGATTGTATAGAGCTTGATTAATATATCTTATTTATATGCTTTTATTTATGCATCTTACCTATATGTCACATTTTGATATATGCATGTGTTTAAGGGGAGCTTCGCTTGAAGTCTCTTCCCAAATTATTTGTGATAACTCCATGTATTTTGTCATCATCAAAAAGGGGGGGATTGTTGGCCTAAAGGTCATTAGTCCTGTTTTGATGATAACAAACATATGTAGTTTTGTTTTTAACAATCTTGTTTAACAAAGTTTCAAGTTAACTCTTTATTGCATTTCGGCTCCATCACAAGACTCACACATTTGGAAGCCAAGAAGATGTAGATCCCAGAGTCTAAACACATAGAAGAGCTAAAGGATCAAGTATACAAGAGAAGACTATATCAAGATTTGTATTTTGCTTTTTGCATTTTAGATAGGATTTAAAATTGTTCGTTAAAGCCAAGATGATATAGGTTAATAACTCTTTTGGGAGTGGCATACACACATCTTTCATATTCCTAAAGTATTTTATAAAGAGTTCAAGACTATTCTTTTTGTCGTTTTCAAAATCAAGTTTTGAAAAAAAAAAACGTGCTTTGAAAAAATCAGGCTTTCGATTTAGAAAAGTGTTTTTGCAAAATATAGTTCTAACCTTGTTTTGTGTTGATCTATGATCACACATTGGTTCTATCAAGTCCCAAGAACTCTGTTTTATATTTAGAAACAAAGTTTATTTTTGTCGAAAAAGATCGACTTCAAACAGATTTTCAATATGTACCTTTGGCCCTAAGTCGGTCGACTGACTGGTCGATCATAGGCAGAGCAGATTTGCTCTGTCGGTCGACCGACATGCACCAAAGTGCATTTGTGCACTTTGGTCGACCGAGCGGTCGACCGACTGCAAGAGCTTTGCTCTCGGTTGGGTCAGGTCGACCGCCCTGATTGACTGACAAAGAGTTTTGCTCTCTGGTTAGGAACAACGGTCGACCGACCGGTCGACCACTATCCACAACGGTCGAAAATCTGATCGTTGGCGGTCGACCGGCCGGTCGACCGACAGAAGGATTTTCTTCTGAATTTTTCCAACGGCTATATTCTGTTTTATCTTTTTCTGGGTCTTTTCTCCACGACTCTTTTGGGTTTTCTACTCATATTTTCATCCCCTATAAATAGTGGGACTGTAGAAAAACCCTAAAATAAGATTTCTAAAGTTTAGATTAAGCTTTTACAAGTTTACATCAAGATTTAGTTTTTTTCTTAAAAGATTTTCTTTTGAGCCAAAATTCTATATTCTTGATTTTTAGCTTGAGTCTTCCCTCTACATCTTTACAAGTTATTTCTACTACACAATCTCAAAGAGTTTTGTCTTATCATCTTGGTTATAGGATTGTACTTGTGAGCCATTTGTGATCAAGTGAAGATCACCGATTTTCTTCTATTGTGAAGTTGTAGAGGTTGCGGCCTCAAGTGAGCTAGTAAGCTCCGTGTTGGTGTTGTCGCACCGCGAGAGAGGGCTTGTGAGTCCATTGAGTTCTAGGGAGAACTTGTAATGGTTGACGATCTAGTGAGATCGGTCATAGCGAAATCCTTCATGGTGTTGAAAGCGGGGACGCAGAGCAGTGGCTCGAACCTCGGAATATATCATCGTGTTTGTAATTGCTTACACTTTCTCTGTTAAAGTTACTCTCTTTTTACATATTTGCATACTTATATTGTTTACTTATTTGCAAGTATTCTTTTTGTTGTGATTAGTATTTACTAGGTTGCTAGCAAGTAAATTTTTATTCCGTATTATTTGTCATTTAGTATAGCCATCACCTATTCACCCCCCCTCTAGGTGATTACAAAACTTTGTAATTCAACCAACTTGCAAAAAATACAGAATCTGAGGGCTTTTGGCTCTGCTTTCTTGAGCAGAGTCTAAGGCCACTTATATGTCCACTACAACAAAATATTTCCTCGATGTCTCCTCCTGCACACAGAAACAGAGAAGAAAAATTTAACTTTTAAGTAACTAAAAAAACTTACCGTTCACGACGCAAAATTTGATTGAGGTAAGCCTGCACATAGAAAATACAGAATTTTAGAAATGAAAAATAGAAGTGCAAGGTTCTCAATTCTACCGCTATAGCAAGTGGCTATGCGGGTCATGATCTACAAGGAGAGATTTGCGATGGAAGATTTTAGTAAGTTCTTTTCCTAAGTTACTAAACCGGTTAAAAGTTCTTCTATGTTTTTTAAAAAGAAAGAGAAAGGAAGCTATGTTAATTTGGAGAAAATGGAAGAGTGGAGAAGATGGTGATTGTTGGTGTTTTGGAAAGAAAAAAACTATATTAAAAGAAAGAATTAAAATGATAAAGAAAGAGTGGGTTTGAAATGTGATTCTAAACTAATGAATTAAAAGGAAAAAAACTAAAATTCACTTACCTCTTCAGCGCTTGCTTTACCTTGATCCGTTGCAATGATTTTCCTTGGCTCAAAGGTGATCAAAGCATAGAATATGTGATCTTCCACGTTCCCAAGCTATTAAATAAATGTGCAAGCAGAAAATAAAATAGAAATGGTTATTCATCACCATAAGCCATCAATGGTACTTGCAATGGCAAGACAGTTTTGAGGCCATATTATTTATTTAGATTTACAAGCACCTCAGAGGAAAGTAACAAAAACAAAGCATAAAGCATATAATGTAACTTTCGATTAAATCAAATAACAATAAAAGAAAAGAGAAAACTTACACAACATTCTCTCTCAATCTCCCGTGAAACCTTTCTTTGATCTTAGTTACATAAAGAAAGATGAAAATTACATTAAAAGAAAAATAAAAAAACCTAAGTTAAAAACTAGAAACAATAACTAGCCTAAACTCTCTGTTGAGTCATTCCCCTTTGCCTTCAGAAATGCAGGTATTTATAGCCAAAACTAGATAAGGGAGAGCGTACGAAGATAGGGGCAAAACCTCTTACCCAACAGAAAAGATCTTCTGATAAATTGGAGAAAAGGTTGGAGATAAATTTTATTTTGTTTCTTAATTTTCAGTTAGATTGTGTCTTATCTCTCTGAATCTTCTGAATATACATCCCAATTCTTTAGATATCCCTTTAGTATATTGATAGGGTTGCCTTTAGATTTCTGGATTTACCTCTATCTCCTTGATTTTCGAGTTAATAAATAAATTCAATTAAATCTGATTTAGTTGGATTAGATTTATGATGATCTTCAGCTAACCAAATAGATCCATATAAATCTGATTTAATCGGTATTTATTTGGTATTATCTTCTCTCCCTTCATTAATCATATCCAGTATGAATTAAACATTAAGATAAGGTGATTTGAAGATTTATTACATGATAAGTGTAGGAATGTACTAATAAATAATGCAATATATTTGTACGATCATTCATGTTGATGAGGTTCATATGACTCGGTCAGTTGGGTTCGTTGCTACAAAGAAGAGAGTTGGTTTAGCTCGGTGGAGCTCATTTGCATGAACTGGGAGAGGCTTGATCCCTTGGGCAGAGGGTACCATGGTGGCGCAGCCGTTTGGTGATGCAGCTCGTATGAAGCTATTTAGTGTATTTGGGTTCTCAAAAATTGGCAGCGGAAGCTGATTTGGACTTCACGTAGAGGTGAAAAGTTGGACTTCACATAAAGGTGAAGTGTTGTGATCTCGATGAACATTTGATCTTCTTGTGAGAAGATAGTTGAACGTGCATAAAGGGGTTGTGTATCAAGTTTGTTGAGCTGAAGTTGGTTATATGGTGTGCTCTACTCAGATTTGGCTGGATCGTCCTGAAGACATTTGGATTGGAGTGCCAGTCAGTTGGAGAGACAGTGTTGGCTCAAATTGGGTTCTTCTTGAGGTCATTTTAATGTGTTCTATTCAGTTGTTGAGTTGTAGGCACGATTGTTTAGGGAGAAAATTTAAAAATATTGCAAAGTTTCCTTGAATCAATGAAAGCCTACAACAAGTCAAAATCCAATTACAAGAGAAAAGACACTCAAGCTCAGATCTTCTCTTTATTTAAAGCTGGGTTCTTTGCGTAGCGGTGAAAATAAGTCTTATTTTTCATTGACCGGGTGAACGTCAGACTCTTTTAAAACTTTTCTCCTTGGATCACAGATAGAGTAGCATAGTGATTATCATCAATTTTGCATATTTATTGTCACATTCTCATATTCATTTTTAATAAAATTTTGCTATTTTATCCTCTTTTTGCTTAGTGATGTACAGACTTTTATAAAAAGAAGGAAAGAAGGAAAAGAGCCCAACAAGCCCAAAAAGGCCAATAAATTAAGAGATTTGAGGCAATCATATTTGGAGTTTGAAAGGAAAATTCAATTAAATTTGTGATTGAAAACCAATTATTCTCCAAGTACAGAAGAAAGGATATTCTCAGCATATTCAAGATTTAATTCAAATTCTGAGAATATACCCTTTGATTACATGACAAGATAGAGTCATAGAAGAAAACTCTAAAAGTCTACTATTCAATCAAAATTTGGATTCAGACTGAGCATCTTTAGTAATTTGATCATAACTTTCATTATAGAAAAGCAAATCTAATGATTCAAGATACTCCAGAAAGAAAACTTAAAGGGTTATGATCATTTGCTGACTATTATTTCTATTTCAGTTATTTGATAAGTCATATTCAGCCATCAATATGACAGCTAGCTGCAGCCCAACTCAATTAAATTTTCATTCAAGAAAAGAAAAGGATATTCTCAGCATATTCAGGGTTCAACTTCAAAATTCTGAGAATATATCTTTTGATGAGTCAGCATTTTGATGAGTCACTACCCCAAACTTTCTCTCATAAATACTCCTGTAGAGGCATGAACAGAGAGACATCTCAGAATACTTCCAGAGATCAAAATTAGGGTTTAGATTAATTTAGTTTCAGTTTTCTTTTCAGTTTTATTTTCTGTAACCAAGATTGGAGAAGGAATTCACATGTCTAAGAGAGAGAATGGAGTCAAGAGTGACAATTGATGCAAGTTTCTCCTTTTTTTATTGTTTTTCTATTTAATCGAAAGTTACTTTTATTTTATTTTTTGTGTTATTTTCTTTGTGTTTAATTCTTCTACAACACTTTCTTCTCTCTCGATGTCTCAATTCAAGTGAATCTAATAGCTTGGAATAACCTTGCCTTTGTGAGTGCCATTGATAGTTCATTATGATAGAATTGCTTTAGTAGTCTTCTTATTTCATGATTATTGTTTGAGTTTTGATGGTCTAATATTGACGGAACTGACTCCAGTCTTATGGGCTATGCTTTGATCACCTCCAACTCAAGGTAAACCATCGCTAACGATCTAGGATTAGACAATCGATTGAAGAGCAAATCTCTTATAGAATACTTAGGACGAATTTCTTTTCCTTTTAATTTCTTTTAAAAGAAAACCAAAATACAAATACTTATCCTTTTTATATCTTCTTTCTACAAACTTTAACTTAGAATTTTTTTCTTTTCTTTTTCAAAACAAAGAAGAACACTTAACCAAGTTAGTAAACATACCAAAAAGCTTTCATCGCATTCCTCCTTGTGGATTCGACCCGTTTATGCACTTGCTATCACGGATAAATTGCGAAAAGCCAGAGATTCCTTTTACTTTTAGATATTATCCTTTTAAACTCTAACTTTTTCGACAATCAAATTTTGGCGCCGTTGCCGGAGAGGGAACGGTATTGTTATTAATTACTAAGTGATTAATTTTTCTTCTTTGTTTTTGTATGCAAAAGTAGATTACAAAAGCTGGTAACTACAAAATGTAACTCTGCAGTTATTATATTTTTCTGTTAACTTATTCTGCACACTATAATTTTTTAATTCAACAGTAACTCGTATTTGTAATTAATTAAAAAAATGGTTAGATTTTGCATTAGGCATTTGTCTAATTTCATTAACATTTTACATTACTGTTGAAAAGTGCTAGAGCAAAGGTATATGTGCATAGCATGTAGTATAGGAACACTTTTGAATTGTTTACATTACTTAACTGTTGCTTTTCATGTACATGTGCACGTTGCACTAAATTGATTTAAGGGCTTGTCCTATAAACAAGATAAGGTGGAAAAGTCATTACCCTCTCTTAGCCCACAAACAATCTCCTCACTCACTAACCAAAGCCTAACTAAAATTGAGCAGATGTTGGCCCTAGGGACATCTCGGACTCAATAGGAGGCTAATCTAAGGGAGAAATTGATTAGAATTTGATTCTTACCAAATTAGTGTCAAAGGTTGGGGATTGAGAGGTGAAACCTCGAAGGCTGGTGGTTTAGCTTAATTAGGCCTGTCGTTTTTAAGCGCGGATACCTCCCACCAATTTTGCCCCTACCAGACAGATTAACTTGTGGTCAGATTCTGCAATATACCCCCGTGGACAGTTGATTGGAGTTTCATTTTGCATCATTTTATATCACATTGCCATGCATTTTATTAATAAAAAATGGTTACCTTTCTTATTTTTCCCATTTTTTAATGAAGAAGAAGGTCCAAATCTTGGATTTTTCAAGGATTTAAAAGAGTTTTTAAGAGCCCAAATCATGGAAGCCCAATTCTGTAATGAACCAGGGGATATTCGCATGGTTCTAGAAGGTTCAGCTGGGCACCTGCATAATAACAGAATGTCAGAGCGATCGCTGGCACAACGGCCTAGATTCTGCCACGGAAACGCGGCTTTGGCCGCATTTTCGCAGCAAATCTATAGCCGTTGATCGAGCGATTGATTCCACGGCTACGATTGATAGCGACTAGCTCCTGAGGCCTATATAAAGACCTCCAGGGCCTCTGCAGAGGAAAAAGAGAGGATAGCATTATATTTTAGGAGAAGCTTTAGGAGTTCTTTAGTTATTTCTTAGTTTCCTTTTGTAATTTTTCATTTCTCCTTTTAGATCCAGAAAAGAGAGAGAGGGTGAGTGAGATCTCTATAATTAAAGAAGTGACAATTCAAATACAAAGGCTCAAGTTTTCCTTCCTCTAATTTTCTTGCTCTATTGCCATTTACTTTCAAACTCTTTATTTCCTTGCACTTATTTTACTATGTCTTCTTCCTTGATTTTCTTTTTATGGATAACTAATCTCCTAACATGACTAACTAACCTCTAACACTACTAACTACTAACTCCTGGGTGATGCTAACTAATATGACTCATTGGATATTTACATTTCTAGTCTTGTATCTAACAAGTCTCTTAATTCCCAATGAAGATGAGTATTGTTTCTAATCTTAGTGAAGGTTTTGATATCACCTCCATATGAATCATGTCTGCCTCATTTAGAGCCTTGTTTCTTTAACAAGAGCCTTGATGGAATATGAAGATGGGATCACTTTAGTATGCTAAACTTATTGTACTAGCTTCTTATTTTATACTAGCTAACCATTGCTTTGATGAATTAATGAATCTTACATTCTTGTTAAGCATATCTAAAGTGTGAATTCTTAGGTTCCATTCTTGTGAACCTATTGGGAGCCGATGATCTAAGGAGGCCACCTAACCAATCTAAGATGAGAACATCTCCACAATTTGGGACAACTTATTAACTTGACAAACCAAGACGGACAATTGCCAATGAATCTACATGAGGCACAAGTCATCCAACGAGATTAGTAAGTTAGTAGTATAGAGTGTTAGTTAGTCATGATTTTTCTTTCATCGAATTAAAACTCTTTTCTTAAACTTCCTTTTTTTTACGAGATCCATTCTTCTCGTTTTTTAACTTCGTTGTTTTCATTCCATTTTCCTCGCTTCCATTTTTCTTTTCTTAAACACTACAAAGATTCATCATTTTCTTTTTATTTTGTTTTGTTTTCTGATTTTGAACAAAGAAGAACCTTCGTTTTCTTCCCAAAACTAAAACAAAAGAACTGTGAACGCTTCCATCGCAAGCCCTCCCGCGGATATGACCCGTTATAGCTTTTGCTGCAATCGATAATTCGAAGGAGTAAAGTAATTTTACACACATATTCAGAGTTTGAATATCAGCACAAGAATTTAAACGGTTTACTCTGAACTTTTATTCAATCCATTTCCTCCTTTCGAACAAATTTTTGGCGCCGTTGCCGGGGAGGGCGATGGTTTTGTTGAGTTTTTGGAACTAAATGAATTTTTCTTCTCTGTTGCAGGTTACAGATTGTGGAAATAGAAAAATAAGCATTGCAGTAATATATAAGTGGTATTGGCCTCTGCTCTAGAAAGCAGAGACCAAGTACCCTCTAAATTCGCGGCAAGGAAGAGTTGACTACTGACAGTTTTTGTTGCAGAGTTGCTTGCCTTGCAAAATATAGCTTGTTGTAATATTTGTTTCTTGTATGCCATCACCAGGATCCTGCTAATAAACCAACAGTAAAAAATTTGTTGAAAAATTCAAAAATTAATTAGAGATTTGCAATCTAGGCATGTGTCTTTTCAATTCATTTACTTTACTATTGAAGAGTGTTGGAGTAAGGTACGTACACATAGCATATAAAATAGGACTCATCTCTTGATTGATTTAATCGCTTTGAGTGAATCTTGTTTGCATATTCTGTACACTTGTACAAATTGATTTTAAGGGCACCACCCCAATAACAAGATAAGGTGGGGATTTCATTACCCTTTCTTAGCCCAAAAATAACATTCAAAGCACTCATAATCCCAAGCTTAAAATAAAAATTGATAGACGTTGGCCCCTAGGGACATCCGAACTCGATAAGAGATTAGCTGTGGTTAGAACTTGTTTTGATTCATACTCCAGTCAAATCAGTGTCTAAGGTTGGGGATTAAGAGGTTAATCCTCAAAGATACCGTTGTTTGGTGTAATTAAGGCCCGTTTCTTACGCACGGATACCTCCCACCGTATTTTGCCCCTACCTGGCTGATTAGCTGTAGTCTGATTCAAGCAACAACCTTCCTCAGAGAATCTCCAAGTTAGGAGTCGTCTAGGTCAAGGGATCCTAGATATCTTGGTGACTATTTTTCTTTATTTTTATTTGTTATTTTCCTTTTTTGATTGTTATTGGGTGAACGTTGTTTGTGTTGTGCATGCAAGAGTGGTACCGGGATCCTGTTTCATCAAGACTTATTAGGAATACTATACTTACACACACACCACTTCCTGATACAATTCCAATCATGGTGAATCACATTTCTCTCCAAGACAAGTTCTACCCAATTCGTACTTCACTTCCCTCCTGCATTCTTTTACCCGAGGCTAATGGAAATAATTTTGAGCTGAAGCCTCAATTCACAAACACACTCCCTAGGTTCCATGGCCTAGAATCTGAGGACGCGTATTTCTTCATTCGAGAGTTTGAAGAAGTATGTTTGATGATGAAAATTCCCCAACTGTGAGAAGACACTGTTAGATTGAGGTTCATTCCCTTTGCGCTTAAGGACATAACCAAGAAGTTGCTATATAATCTGCCTGTTAGTTCTATTTTGTCATGGGATGATTTTGTTAAGGTCTTTCTTAAGAAGTTCTATCCCATCTATAAAACTGCCCTCATCAGGAAAAATATAATGTTGTATAGATAGGAAACAAATGAACCATTCTGGAAGTATTTTG
This sequence comes from Agave tequilana, assembly GCA_038442645.1. Classification (NCBI taxonomy): domain Eukaryota; kingdom Viridiplantae; phylum Streptophyta; class Magnoliopsida; order Asparagales; family Asparagaceae; genus Agave; species Agave tequilana. The sequence continues at coordinate 132,455 of JAVJIF010004372.1, forward strand.
AACAGTTTAAAGATTTGTTAGCCTAGTGTCCTCACCACAAAATAGAGAAGTGGCGGTAGTGCCCAATTCTCTATGACAGATTAGAATACCAAACTAAGACGCTCTTTAAGACTATGTGTCAAGGAGAATTTTTGAAGAAAGATGAGGTCAAGGCTGGGACCTATATAAAGCTTTAGCAGAAAAAACTATTCAGTAGGAGTCTTGCCCTGAGAAAACTAACCCCATAACTTTTAGAACTAGTATGCATTCAATTGAGTCTTCTATAGCTGCTGAGACAAAAATCACACAACTGATGAGGAGGTTAGAACAACTCAAGGCTAGGGAACCCAACTCAGTGAACCAGGTTAACCCAACACAAGTGATCAATCTGGGTTGCACCTATTGCCATGCTCTCACCCACTTGTTTGAGGAGTGTCCTATTTACCAAGCTCAACAATTGTTCCCTGAAAATATGAATGTAGCCTATGCCAGACCCAACTACAATCCCTACTCCAAGACATACAACCCGAGATGGAAGAACCATCTAAATTTTTCATGGAGTTAGTCTGGTCCTAAGCAACCAATGCAACAACTTCCACACCAATATACTGCTCAGTCTCATCAACCCAATTTTCACCAAAGTCAACCGAATTACCAACATAACTTCCAGGCCACGTACCAACAACAACAATAACAGAATCATTCAGATAAGAAAATGTCAGATTTAGAAAGAATGATTGAAACCTTGTCCAAAACCCAGGCCTCAATGATGAACAACCATAACCAGGCTATTAATAGGTTAGACGTTCAAATAGGTCAATTGGCTAAGTCAATAAATGAAAGATAAAAGGGAACACTGCCTAGTCAGCCATTACCTAATCCCCAAAACCCTTTTCCTATTAATGAAGCTGAAGATAAAATTCTGAAATAATGCAACACTGTTCATATCTTGAGATACGGAAAATAAGTTGACAACTAGGTTTCTAATCACCCTTTTTCCAACAATTCAGTGTCAAATTCTCCTGTGACTATACCACAAACTCCAAATAATCCATCTTCAAGTTCAAAACCATCCACCTCCAAGTCCACAACCATCCACCTCCAAGTCTAATGATAAAAACAAAATATATGAGCAAACTTACAAGCCTATTGTGCCATTTTCTAATAGGCTAGCAAACAACAAGAGTAATGCTCAAATAGAGAAGATTAGGGAAATATTCAATCAAGTTCAGATCAATGTGCCCTTTCTTGATGCCATACAACAAGTCTCTTCATATGTAAAATTTTTAAAAGATATGTGCACCAAGAAAGAAAAACAAATGTCCTCAAGAAGGTCTTCCTTACATCTAACATAAGTGAATTATTAACCGGGCTTATTCCTGTGAAATACAAAGACCCCGGGAGTCCAACCATTTCATGTATCATAGGACAGACCACAATAAACCGGGCACTAATTGATCTAGGAGCCAGCATCAATTTGCTTCCCTTTTTCTGTGTATCAGTGACTCGGGCTGGGCGACATCCGTCCAGACAGAGTTACTATACAATTGGATGGCCGATCTGTAAAGATTTCCAAGAGGGAGATTACTGATGCGTCATACGGGTCAGGGAATTCATTTACCCTATAGATCTCAACGTTCTAGAGACACAACCCATGCAAAATTCGAAAGCTCAAATCCCGGTCATTCTAGGATGACCCTTCCTAGCCACTGCAAAGGCTTTCATAAACTGTAGGAATAGGTCTATGCGTCTGAGTTTTGGTGATATAACGAAAGAGGTAAATGTTTTCACCTAGAAAAACAACCTCGAGACTTGGATGACCAGTCATTCGAAGTGGACTTGATTGAAGGATTGACAAGTGAACACGAAGAGGAGATGGAATATGAGTCTGATAATGAATTCGATTTGGAGTCAGATGACTTCAATCTTGATCAGATCATCGAATCTATAGTGGAGTGGGCAACAAACACAACTCCGATCATTTTCTTGCAAGAAGAACAACCATTGATAGATCATACCCCCTCTTCAGAGCTGAAAGTTCTTCCTAGTCATCTTAAGTTTCAGTACTTGGGTGAAAAGGAAGCTTTCCCCGTGATAATAGCATCTCTTCTTATGGAACAACATGAAGAGGATCTTCTTACTGTGTTGAGGGAAAACAGAGAGGCCATTGGTTAGACTATGGCTGATATAAAGGGGATTAGTCCATCCATTGTACAACATCGGATTCACCTAACAGAAGAGGCTAAGCCAAAATGTGATCCACGACGTCGACTAAACCCAATCATGCAAGAGGATGTCCGTACTGAAACTGTGAAGTTGCTAGATAATGAAATCATTTATCCCATATCTGATAGCGTTAGTTCAGTCCACGCTATGCTCAAGAAGGCAGGCCATATTGTGGTAGAAAATGACAAGAAGGAATTAGTACAAACTCGTCTTCCAACGAAGATTCGAGTCTGTATTGATTATCGAAAACTGAACGCTGCCACATGTAAAGACCACTTCCCTCTTCAGTTCATAGACCAGATGCTCGAGAGATTGGCTGGACACGAGTATTATTATTTCCTGAATGGATATTCAGAATACAATCAAATTCCAATTGCTCCTGAGGATCAAGAAAAAACAACTTTCACCTGTCCATTTGGAACGTTTGCATACAGACAAATGCCCTTTGGTTTATGTAACGCTCCTGCAACGTTCCAACATTGCATGCTTAGTCTCTTTTCAGACATGGTAGAAAGATTTTTAGAAATTTTTATGAATGATTTCTCTATATATGGTGATTCCTTTGACCAGTGCCTGCATCATCTGAAGCTGGTTTTACAAAGATGCATGGAGATAAACTTGACACTCAACTGGGAGAAGTGTCATTCATGGTCAAATAAGAAATTATCCTGGGGCACAAAATTTCAAGCACAGGGATTGAGGTTGATTGATCTAAGGTGGAGGTGATAGCAAAGCTCCCTGAACCAAAAAGCCTAAAAGGTATTAGATCGTTCCTAGTGCACGCTGCTTCTAGAGAAGATTTATTAGAGAGTTTAGCAAAATTGCTAGAGCTTTTGCTAATCTGTTAGGAAAAGATGTGCCCTTCAATTTTGATAAAGAATGTCTACAAGATTGGGAGGAGCTAAAAAAAGACTTGTCTAGGTACCAATAATCTCAGCGCCTGATTGGACTAGACCCTTCGAAATCATGTGTGACGCCTCCGATTATACTATAGGCGCTGTTCTAGTACAGCGTATTGATAACATGCAACATGTGATTTATATGCTAGTAGAATGCTCAACGAGGCCCAACTCAATTACATAACGACTGAAAAGGAATTTTTGGCAGTTATGTTTGCGTTGGAGAAATTTCGCCAGTACCTACTAGGGTCTAGGATAACGATTTTCACCGACCACTCTGCCCTCAGATATTTAATGCAAAAGAAGAATGTAAAAGCTAGGCTTATTCATTGGATACTCCTTTTGCAAGAATTTTACTTAGAAATAAAGGATAAAAAGGGCGTTGAGAATGTGGTGGTTGATCACCTTTCAAGGATTCTCAATGCACCAACGGAGATGATACCAATAAATGAAATTTTCCTAATGAATATATCTTCATGATGTGTAAAGAGCCCCGGTATGCCAACACTGCAAACTCCTTGCAACCGGGTAAACACCATCAAATTGGTCAAATCACGACAAGTACCGCTTTTTGACACAGATACGGTTTTTCTTTTGGGATGAACCATATCTATTCAAATATTGCCCTGATCAGATCATTAGAAGGTATCTTCCTGAGGATGAACACCAAACTGTTTTGACATTTTGTCACGTGTTAGCTTGTGGTGGACACTTTGGTCCACGAAAGACTGCCGAGAAAGTCCTTTCAGAGTGGTTTCTACTGGCCTACTCTCTTCAAGGACACTCATATTTTTTGCAAACTTTGTGTCAAATGTCAAATGACGGGTCGAATTATACACAAAGACATGATGCCCCTTACAACAATTGATAGCTAGTCAAAAGTGCATATTTGTCATCATATTTACCATCATATTTCCCTATTTATTCTTTTATTAAGCACTGCTACTAATGTTTTATTGTTTAATGTTGTGCAGGCCTTGAGTAATTAAAGAATAAATAAATGAAGCCCAATTGAAGCCGAAAAACTCAAAAAGTCCACAAGCCCACATGCATGATTTATTTTAGTAATTTAGAAGCTTCTATCTTATCTAACCTAATCTAAACTTGGATTTTACATTATTAATTTAAAATCTAGGGGAGGAGGAGGAAGGATAAAGTAGGACTCCTAATTGCTATTCAAAACTAGAGGAGGAGAAAGATAGAACAATATGAATCATCATCCTAATTAAAGATAGAGATGGACTTCTATTTGAACCAGATTGCCACAAGATGAAGATAAAGGAGAGAAAATCTGAATTTAATTTGGATTCAGACTGGACACTCTTTAGTATTTCAATCATAACTTTCTCTATCGAAGCTCGAATTTGATGATTCAAGATGCTCCAGAAAGAAGACTTGAAGGACTACAACTCTTAAATTGATCACACTTTCTAATTCAGCCATCGAAGAAGCCATATTCAGCGATCAACACGATAACAGTTGCAGGTCAGAATTGAATTTCTACGGATAAGTCAAAACAAGTTCGGAGATAAGAAGAAAATTCAAATTCAGAAATATTTTGCTCCTCCTATCTTCATACGCTTCTTATCCCTCTGGTTTTCTCTAATAAATACCCCTGCAGAACAACAGAGGAAGGGTAGATCTCAGAGCTGAAGCTTAGGGTTTTCTTTTAGATCCTCTTTCTTTCTGAATTTATTTGTATTTTTCTAGTCCTTTTTGCTTTGAAGAAGAGTTGAAGAAAGGAGAAGGCTTTGTATTGAGTTGGTGACAGACTTAATAAATGGTCATTTTTTCTTTTAATTTCTTTGCTTTTTTTTAATTTGTGTTTCTTTTATTTTAGTTTCATCTATTTAATGCAATCTTTAAATACCATGCTAAATTCAACTATAATTATGTGTAACTAATTTATTAGTAGCTTACTGATCTCTCCACTAACTAAAACCTAGATCTATGAAGATAAGTTTATTGAATTCTATGTATGTTAAAAATCCTAGGGTAAGTAAATAATTCTTGAAGACTAGTCAAGAATTGAGTTAAACTAGGTTTAGGGTATACTATTTAATAATTATTCTTGGTTTATATTTGGATGCTTTGATGGTTTAATGTTAAGACTGCTTTTCTTAAACTATACTTTAGGACTTTGATAAAGCAATGCTCAGTTTTATCTAGTATATTGCCAAGAGGGTTTAATCTCTTTCTTACTTTTCTTTCTTGAATTTGAAGCAATAATCTAGGATTAATCTTTATATGTTTAACATGATATTTATTCTTGATAGACTAATGTTTGGTTGTGGTAGATGATTAGTTGGCTACGCTTATTCTTTCTATTTAAATCTATTTCTTACAATCAATATCTTTTTTTTTCAAGCTAATTTTAGAGAAAATCATTCCGAAAAGCTTCCATCGCGTCCTTCCCTGTGGATCGACCCGTCTAGCCCTTGCTACACGGTTACATTGAGACGAGACTAAGACTTTCTAACTTTAACTCTTTCTTTATTATTTTCCTATCTCAATCAAAATTTTGGTGTCGTTACCGGGGAGGGAACGGTACGATATTCTCTAAAAAAATTAATTATTTATTTATTTTTTTGTTTGCAGGATCTGATAACAGGAAAACTAGCTGCAGCTAAGGACATACAGCTACTTTGTGCCTCTGCCTAGAAGGCAGAGCAACAGATCCTACTAAATAGTCGCGCAAACACGGCAAATGCAGTGTTTTCGCGGCATTACTAGATCACTACTAATTGATCTTTTGCAGGTTACTGCAAATTGCAAAGTCCTCTTTACTGCTTTGATATTATTTCTCTGTGATCACCCTGCATACTGCTAATTAATTAACAGTAACCTATTAGTTAACTAATTAAAAAAAATTTAGACTCTTGCATCATAGGCACGTGTCTATTTAAATTTCTTAATTTCTATTGAAGAGTGCTGGCGACAAGGTACGTTCGCATTGCATATAGACTAGGAAGCACACTTGGCTGATTTACTGCTTTTGAGTGAATACTTGTCTATTGCTTTACATGTGCACTAAATCACTTTAAGGGCAGAACTCATATACAAGATAAGGCAGGGACGTCATGACCCTTCCTTGGCCTATAAATCATCTTCGTTGCACTCACAACCCTAACCTTAAAATAAAAATTGACTAGACATTAGCCTTAGGTTACTCGGACTCATTAGGAGATTGGCTGAAGGAGAAAGTTATTCGAAATTAACTCTCGCCAAACCAGTGTCTAGGAAAGGGATTAAGGCCGAAAGGCTGAAGGTTGGTGGTTACTTAATTAAGGAACGTCTTTGACGAATAACCTCCCACAAACCTTTCCACCTACCTGGCCGATTAACTTGTTGTTAAGGTTGGCAATATACCTCCTAAAGACAGTCTAAAGTTAGGAGTCGTCTAGGTTCAGGTTTACCCTAACTTAGGTTAGATTCTTTTTCTTTTTATTTGTTTCCTTATTTGTTTTTATTTGTTTGTGTGATATGGCTTATAACAACAATTTTTCCAATTTTTTCAATTTTAATGGTAATCTATATTACACCCCCACCTCTTTTTCAGATATTACTAACCCGGCATATCATAACTTTAACCAACCTAGTGTGCCGGAGTGGTCTTATCCGAATCAATATAACTCATGCCCCCAATCCTATGACCATAATTTTCAAAATAATTTCAACTCTTCACAGAGTCAATAGGGATTCACCTCCCCGAGTCCAATTTTCAACCAACTTGTCCTCCTTATCTACCTTGTCCACAATATTTTCAAAATTCATACTCAGTTCCACCAGTTCAAAATAGAAAACCATCAATCTTGGAAATGAGTATGCGTGAGTCCAAGCAACAATCACAAAATCTGATGGACTCACGATTTCACAAATTTCAAAACAAACTTCATCTTTTCAAGTCCAATCGCAATAAAACGATGAACCAATCGACTATGCAAAGCTTCTTGAAGCCATGACTCAGGCTCAAATCGCTTATAATCATGACATAGATAGAATGGTCCAAACTCTCCATCTCACCCTTTGACCATTTCTGATGTCGCTAGTCATTCTTTTAGAGCCAAAGAATCATCTTGTTTTGAAAAACAAGATTCCATTTCAGCACACCCATTTGAACTTGCTCAAACTCCAAATTTTGAAAACCATATTGATATTTTGGCTAGTTATCTCTTTCCTGAAATTGAACTTGAAAATGAATATGATCCTGAACCTCAACTTAGTGATTCAATTCTACTTTCTGATTCAATTATGACTCCGGTATCTTCACCTGATTTCAATATTTTTCCCGAGTCAACATCGAATCCTGTGCCAATTCATCATGAAATTGAATCGCCAATCTTTTATGATCATCATATTGAACTTGACCAATTTCATACTTTTGAAAGTCCATTGACAAATTGGCAAGTTTTCATTTTTATGAAATTGAACTCAATGAGAAATTTGACCAAGATTCTCAAATTTGTGATCCAATTCAAATTCCTGAATCAATATTGATACCTGTTTTGTTACCCAACTTGAGTAATATTTTAGAGTCAGTTTTGATTCCCACACCTATCATTCTTGAACTTGAATCACCAATATTAAGTCCATTCTGTTATTAGGAAATGAATGTGGACTTGAGTTTCAACTTCTTGATTTAGACCCACTTCCTAAACCAATCTCGACTCCTGAACCTTTACTTGACTTAAGTCACTTTCCTGAGTCGGTATTAGTTCCCGTACTTCCTAAGTCCAAGTCAATCATTTTATCTTTTCACACTCCATTTTGGGACAAGGGTGTTGATAAAATTGACTCCGAAATTATTTGTGAAATTTGAAAATTAGATGGGGTAAAATTCTTAATAAAAATCATTCATATATACATCATTTTAGTGGGTTATATTAGAGAGATTTCTGGTGGGTTCCTTGAACTTCACACAAATTCGATTGGGTCGCATTTGTGGACCAATCAGACCACCACCAGAACCACCACCTTAAGGTAATATTTTCCTTCCCTTTCTTCTTTTCATACATCTATGCATTAATTCATACATTGAGGACAATGCATGAGATAGGCGTGGGGGCGGGTTCTAACATAACTTAGGTTTTTTATATAAAAATAAAAAAATTATTAACATTTTCTTTACTTTAAAAAAATAAAAAAAATAAAAAAATTTTTGAAAAAGGAAACAATATTTTGACTTATCTTTTGAAAGAAATCCAAGTTAATCTTAAGAATTAGGAAAATCATGATTAGGATTTCTAAAAACTTGGTCAAAATATAATAAATTGTTAGATTTTTAGGTATAGAAGGAAAATTTTAATAAGTAATCAGTCTTGGTTTTTACCTTAATGAAATGTGCATACCTAATACACTTACACATCTAGTATTCTAAGACAAAGACACTTGTGCCTTATAAAAAATATATAATAATATAAATAAAAATTCACTAATTAAGCTGGATACATGTGCCTCAAGAAGCATAAGTATTCACGCCTAAAGGTGATTTTATAAATAAAATCCTTGGTTTTGTGGCCTAGTTCACTCGAGTCCTTAAGTCCGTGGGGTGTTTTCTCACCCAGTGCCCTAAATCGACCGGCTTGGAAGCCACCGACCTTAGGCTTGCTATATGGGTGGATTAGAAAGTCTAAGAAAATCAAGAAATATTATCTATATATGTACTAACATATCTAATAGTCAATTAGTTAGGTATGAGGGCCTCAAGAAGCCTTGATACTTATACAAAAGAAAATTAGATGAGTTATACATATTTAAAAAAAAAGAGAGAGAAAATTATAATAATAATAATAAAGAGGCATGAGAGTCCAAGTTAAAAATCCCTAGTAAAGATTCACATTCAAGAGTGAATAAAAATGATAATCCTAAAGCATATAGATTACTTAGTTTCTTCAAATATATTTCAAATATTTCTTTCTTTTTTCAAAATAATAAAAAATAATAATTTAATTAATTAAATCACTAACATTTTTCTTTTATGGATTTTGTGGGTGTAATCCACTGAAAACCCTCACAAGACAACACTCGTCCTCTAGGGGTAACCTGGAGGTTTAACAGCTTGTTGCACGTGCTAAGTGCAACCGTGATTCCTACGAAAGTGAGTTAGGATAGGTTAGTTTTTCTTTTATTTTCCTTTTTCTTTTTATTTTTACTCGAGGACGAGCAAAATGATAGGTAGTCAAAAGTGTGGGGGTGTGATAGGTAGTCAAAAGTGCATATTTGTCATCATATTTACCATCATATTTCCCTATTTATTTTTTTATTAAGCATTCTACTAATATTTTATTGTTTAATGTTGTGCAGGCTTTGAGTAATTAAAAATAAATAAATGAAGCCCAATTGAAGACCAAAAATCCAAAAAGTCCACAAGCCCACATGCATGATTTATTTTAGTAATTTAGAAGCTTCTATCTTATCTAACCTAATCTAAACTTGAATTTTAAATTATTAATTTAAAATCTAGGGAAGGAGGAGAAAGGATAAATTAGGACTCCTAATTGCTATTCAAAACTAGAGGAGGAGAAAGATAGAACAAGATGAATTATCATCCTAATTAAAGATAGAGATGGACTTCTATTTGAACCAAATTGCCACAAGATGAAGATAAAGGAGAGAAAATCTGAATTTAATTCGCATTCAGATTGAACACTCTTTAGTATTTCAATCATAACTTTCTCTATCAAAACTCAAATTTGATATTTCAAGATGCTCCAGAAAGAAGACTTGAAGTACTACAACTTTTAAATTGATCACACTTTCTAATTCAGCCATCTGTAAGTCATATTCAGCGATCAACACGATAACAAGTTGCAGGTCAGAATTGAATTTCTACGGATAAGTCAAAACAAGTTTGGAGATAAGAAGAAAATTCAAATTCAGAAATATTTTGCTCCTCCTCTCTTCATACGCTTCTTATCCCTCTGGTTTTCTCCTATAAAAACCCCTGCAGAGCAACAGAGGAAGGGCAGATCTCAAAGCTAAAGCTTAGGGTTTTCTTTTAGATACTCTTTCTTTCCGAATTTATTTGTATTTTTCTAGTTCTTTTTACTTTGAAGAAGAGTTGAAGAAAGGAGAAGGCTTTGTACTGAGTTGGTGACAGACTTAATAAAAGGTCATTTCTTCTTTCAATTTCTTTGCTATTTTTTAATTTGTGTTTCTTTTATTCTAGTTTCATCTATTTTATGCAATCTTTAAATACCATGCTAAATTCAACTATAATTATATGTAACTAATTTCTTAGTAGTTTGCTAATCTCTCCACTAACTAAAACCTAGATCTATGAAGATAAGTTGATTGAACTCCATGCATGTTAAAAACCCTAAGGTAAGTAAATAATTCTTGAAGACTAGTCATGAATTGAGTTAAACTAAGTTTAGGGTATACTATTTAATAATTATTCTTGGTTTATACTTGGATGCTTTGATGGTTTAATGTTAAGACTGCTTTTCTTAAACTATGGGACTTTGATAAAGCAATGGTTAGTTTTATCTAGTGTATTGCCAACAGGGTTTAATCTCTTTCTTACTTTTCTTTCTTAGATTTGAAGCAATAGTCCAGGGTTAATCTTTATAGGTTCAACATGATATTTATTCTTGATAGACTAGTGTTTGGTTGTGGTAGATGATTAGTTGGCTATGCTTATTCTTTCTATTTAAATCTATTGCTTACAATCAATATCTCTTTTTTTCAAGCTAACTTTAGAGAAAATCGTTCCAAAAAGCTTCCATCGCATCCTTCCCTGTGGATCGACCCGTTTAGCCCTTGCTACACGGTTACATTGAGACGAGACTAAGACTTTCTAACTTTAACTCTTTCTTTATTATTTTTCTATCTCAATCACCAATCTTGGAAGTAGAAATTTTTGTAGGGCATTGACTTCATGGGTCCCTTTCCTATGTCTTACGGTAACCAATTTGTTTTGGTAGCTGCAAACTATGTTTCTAAGTGGGCTGAATCTGTTCCAACTAGAACAAATGACAACCAAGTTGTCATCAAATTCTTAAGAGAAAACATCATTTCGCGCTTCAGAACCCCCCGTGCGATAATCAATGATAACGGGAGTCATTTCTGCAACTGGGCTTCTGAAGCCCTAATGCGGAAATACTCCATTTCTCATAAATTGTCCACAACTTATCACCCTCAGATAAATTGGCAAGTGAAAGTTACAAATAGACAAATAAAACTCATATTGGAGAAAATAAAAGGACAGAATTGTAAGGACTTGTCTATCAAACTTGTTGATGCTTTATGGGCTTATCAGACCGCCTACAAGAGTGTCTTCAGTATGTCTCCATATCAAGTTATATTTGGGAAACCATGCCATTTACCCATGGAGCTTGAGCACCGTGCATTGTGGGCGATTAAACAACTAAACTTTAACCTAAAAAAAGCCAGTGACTTGAGGAAGTTGCAGATTTCTGAGCTGGAAGAGATATGAAATGAAGCTTACGATAATGCTCGGATTTCTAAACACAGAACAAAACTCTTTCATGACAGATCCATTAATCGGAAGAATTTTGTCCCCGAACAAAAAAGTTCTATTGTACAACTTCAGACTCCACCTTTTTTCTGGTAAACTGAAGACCGGGTGGTCAGGACTGTATCCTGTACACACTATTTTCCCTCATGGTGCTATTGAGATTTCAGATCCCAAGAATGTTAGCATTTTCAAAGTCAATGGCCAAAGACTAAAACCATTTTACACCATGGAGCCAGAGTCACACGAGATTCTTGAACTGGGTCTTGGCGAGCCAGTCTACATGTGACCAGGCCCTTCTTTTAATTTCCCCTGGTAATCATTGTAAATCTTTTAGGACCTACCTGTACCTTTTATAAATAATAAAATAAAAAATAATAATCATAATAATAATATATATATAAGAAGAAAATAATAAACAAAAAAAGAAAAAGCAAGAAAATAAAATAAAAAATAATAAAGGACTTAAGTGCTACATGGTACTTAGATTTTCTCTCCTATATATACCTATTTTCATCAGTAAAAATCAGAAATAAACTGTAGGTAATTAAATTACGTTTTTACCTAGGGGCAAATAAGGTAACCCACCTTCTCAGGCCTCTATAAATACTCTCCAACCCCTCTCCCGTTCCCTAACCTAAAACCTGAGAGCTAATCTGAAGAGGGGAGTTCTGCGCGCCACCACCTAAATTTCTCCAGCCCCTGCCTCCCTCTTTCTATCGCGTTTTCTCAGCCAGGGCCGTGCATCCGCGGCTATTTTGGGGAGTTTTGTGTGCCGCGTAATTTTTCAGTGGTCGCTTCTTCCTGTAGATCTCAGATCTACAATTCGCTCTGCTAATCTCTGTATAGATTGCTCTATGCAATCTGATCTTGGTTTCCCCCCACGTATTCTGGGGGAGGTTTGCGATTTTCTCTCCTTTCCTTCGAATTTTACTTCATGGCACCCACTGTATTTGCTGAGAAAGATTTCTCTAGGCTCTTTAGCGATGTTCATGGATATGGCCATATATTTTTGGATAGGATTAGAGAATAGAATTGGTATACCTTGGTGTATGATAATTCTGAATATGAGGCCTACTATTGCCCAGAGCTTGTTAAGCTATTTTATGCTAATCTTGACCAAGCCATAATTGATCTTGACACCCACCAATTCACGGTACATCTAGCTACTGGGGACATTATTGTCACTGTTGACATGTTAGAGGACTACATGCAAGTCCCCAACAACCCACACCATAGCGACCCCCTGCCTTTGATTGAGTACATGACCATGATGGTAGCTCGCTGCACTGAACAAGATAGATGGATCAAAGCCAGTACCACTTTTCGGAATATACATTGCATTGGACGCTGGATCCAACTCAATATCCTTAGCCTTGATCACACTACCTCTTTTAATAGGTCAGTGCTGCAGATTATCCACGATCTTATGACCAGACCTTGACCACACTACCTCTTTTAATAGGCAAGTACTGCAGATTATCCACGATATTATGACCAAACAACACACAGTTTGTATCAACACTATCATCTTTAATTGTCTCATCACCAACTCCACGCGCACACACGGCGCCAAATGTTCACATCCTGTATTGGTGACTCGTCTGTGTAAGATTTTCTTACCGGACAATGTCTTTGATTCTTATGATAGAGTATTTGTTGCACCAGAGCGGGCAACGAGTGCTTATAATAGTTGTCTACATGCTGTTTGGACCCCTAGTGTCCAACCTGAAGTTGCCCAAGCAGAGTCCTCTTCTGAGGAACTCTTGAAGGAGGAGGATGACCCTGCCTTTTGGCAGCAGCCCCCACCCACTGATTCTAGAGCTTTCATGTCTACCATATGGAAAGGCATGAAGAAAATTTTTAAGGGGCAAGTTAGGCTAAGAAAACAGATGGAGGAGCAGGCCACTCGTCTAGACCGTATAGAGGAGGGTTTGCGGAGGTCGCAGTCGGCCGGTCCAAGCACCAGAGCTGGTCCGAGCCTCAGGAGGGGGTGATATATTTTCTTTACCTATTTCATGCATATATTTTATTTGCATACATTGGGGACAATGCATGAGATAGGTATGGGGGATGGATACTAACATAGATTTTTTTCCATTTTTAGGATTTTTGACTTTTAAAACTAACTTAGATTTTGATTTTCTAGGATTTTCTTAGATTTTGATTTTCTTATATATATAATATATATATAATATATATAAAAAATATTTTCTGTGATCCATTTTAAAGAATTGACTTGATCTTAGGAATTAGGGAAATTCTAAACTAGGATTTCTTGATATAAGTTAAAATAAGAAGAATTGTTGGATCTTTAGGTTAAGAAAGAAAAGAATAGAAAGATAATTAGATTTTGAATTTTTTCTAAGCATTATATACATTTACATGTTAAGAGATTAATCAAAGACTTAGTACCTTTATTTATATTAAATATATATATATATATAAACAAAAAGAGAAAAATAAATATATTAGAAATTAATAAAAACTTGATCACAAATTAAGCAGGTTAGTTGTGTCTTAAGAAGCATAACCAATCACACCTAAAAGTGGTTGAGTCCTTAGCATTTGTGGCCTAATTTACTCGAGTCCTTGAACCTTAGGGATGTATCCTCATCTGGTGCCCTAAGACCATCTGGTCTGGGAGTCATCGGTAAAAGGCTCGCTACATGGGTAAATTAGAAAGCCTAATGAAGTTAAGAAAATAAATAAGTGTAAATATATATATAAATAAATATAATAAAAAATGATAATAAAATATAAATTCTAAGAACAATTCCTCATACATATAAATGTATATATGTTAGGCTTAATACAAAATCTAATTCTCTCTCTATTTTTTAAACTTAACCTAAGTTGAAAACAAAACATCAAATGGAAAATTATAATAAGAAGAAAAAGTTTGGAATAACCTAAAACCGAAAGATCACCTAAATTCTTGCAAAAATGGATCATAAACTTTCTTCTTCCTTTTTTTTAAAATCACTAACATTTTTTCTTTTTCTTTAGATTTTATGGGTGCAAATCTGCTGAAAACTCTCAGGAAACAACACTCCTCCTCTAGGGTAACCTAGAGGTTTAACAGCTTATTGCACGAGCTCAGTGCAATCGTGTCACTTACGAAAGTGGTGTAATAATGTAGTTAGGATTTACTCTTTTTCTTTGCTTATTTTGCTCGGGGACGAGCAGACGCTAGGGATGGGGGTGTGATTGGAATTTCATTTTGCATCATTTTATATCACATTGCCATGCATTTTATTAATAAAAATAGGATTTTTAATGGTTACCTCTCTTATTTTTCAGGTCCATTCTTTAATGGAGAAGAAGGCCCAAATCTTGGATTTTTTTAAGGATTTAAAAGAGTTTTTAAGAGCCCAAATCAAGGAAGCCCAATTCTGTAATGACCCAAGGGATATTCTCATGGTTCTAGAAGCTCCAACTGGGCACCTACACAATAACAGAATGTCAGAGCGATCGCTGGCGCAACGGCCTAAATTCTTCCACGGAAACGCGGCTTTGGCCGCATTTTCGTGGCAAATCTATAGCCGTTGATCGAGCGATTGATTCCACGGCTATGGTTGATAGGGATTAGCTCCTGAGGCCTATATAAAGACCCCCCTGGCCTCTGCAGAGGAAAAAGAGAGGATAGTATTTTGTTTTAGGAGAAGATTTAGGAGTTCTTTAGTTTTCTCTTAGTTTCCTTTTATAATTTTTCATTTCTCCTTTTAGATCCAGAAAAGAGAGAGAGGGTGAGTGAGATCTCTGCAATTGAAGATGTGATAATTCAAATACAAAGGCTCAAGTTTTTCTTCCTATATTTCCATTTACTTTCAAGCTCTTTATTTTCTTGCACTTATTTTACTATGTCTTCTTCCTTGCTTTTCTTTTTCATGGATAACTAATTTCCTAACATGACTAACTAACCTCTAACACTATTAACTACTAACTCTTGGGTGATGCTAACTTATATGACTCATTAGATGTTTACATTTCTAGTTTTGTATCTAACAAGTCTTTTAATTTTCAATGAAGATGAGTATTATTTCTAAACTTATTGAAGATTTTGATATCACCTCCATATGATTTATGTGTGCCTCATTTAGAGCCTTGTTTCTTTAACAAAAGTCTTGATGGAACATGAAGATGTGATCACTTTAGACTACTAACACTTATTGCACTAGCTTCTTATTTCAGCAAGCTAACTATTGCTTTGATGAATTAATGAATCTTACATTCTTGTTAATCATATCTAAAGTGTAAATTCCTATGTTCCATTCTTGTGAACCTATTGGGAGCTGATGATCCAAGGAGGCCACCTAACCAAACTAAGATGAGAACATTTCCATAATTTGGGACAACTTATTGACTTGACAAAGAAAAATAGACAATTGGCAATGAATCTACATGAGACACAAGTCACCCAACGAGATTAGTAAGTTAGTAGTATAGAGTGTTAGTTAGTCATGATTTTCTTTCCATCGATTTAAAACTCTTTTCTTAAACTTTCTTTTTCTTACGAGATCCATTCTTCTCTTTTTTCAACTTCGCCGTTTTCGTTCCATTTTCCTCGCTTCCATTTTTCTTTTCTTAAACACTACAAAGATTCATCATTTTCTTTTTATTTTGTTTTGTTTTCTGATTTTTGAACAAAGAAGAACCTTCATTTTCTTCCCAAAAGCTAAACATAAAGAACTGTGAACCCTCCATCGCAAGCCATCCCTGCGGATACGACCAATTATAGCTTTTGCTACAAATGATAATTCGAAGGAGCAAAGCAATTTTACACACATAGCAGAGTTTGAACATCAGCACAAGAACTTAAACGGTTTACTCTGAACTCTTACTCAATCCATTTCCTCCTTTCGAACAACAGTCTAACCAGTTTGGAGTCATCTAGGTCTAAGGTCTACTCTAACTTAGGCTAGATTTTTTTTATTTTTATTTATTTGTTTGTTTGCTTCTTTTTATTTTTGTTTTTGACATCTTGGTGATATGGATTATAATTACAATTATTCATATGCAAATAGTGATCTATATTTTATCCCGACCTCTTTTGACTTGGATATTACCAACCTGGCATATCATAATTTTAACCAACCAAGTATGTCAGATTGGTCTTATCCAAATCAATACATGCCCCAGTCCCAATATTAGGAACAAGACTGGAATAATCATCACTATTCTTCACAGAGTCAATGGAGATACAACTCCCCTCGGTCATAGTGTCAACCACCATTCCAATATTCAACCTATAATTTTTCTATCCATGATCAACCAATAGAAGAAAAATCTGAGACTATGAAAAGTATAGAAGCCATAATTGAGTCTCAAGAACAAAAGCTGAAAATGAAGGACTCATAATTCCCACAAGACTCTCAAATCCAAGATCCTTACTCTATGGACTTAGATAGGAGTATGAAAAACCTGATGCAGTCCGAAAATAATTTTTTCTAATCTATCAATAGGTTTGAAGCACAAATAAGTTGTTATATCAATATAGTGAAAGATAGAAATGAGAAAACTTTACCTAACACATGTTTGACCATTCCTGATTGCTCTAACCATATTGATAGGAACGAAGAATCTTTGTGTCTTGGAGACTTTGATCAAGACTCAATTTCATCACACAAATTTGAACTTGACCAATTTCAAACCTTTGAAAAATTGGCAAGTTTCCATTCAATGAGATTGAACTTGAATGTGAATATGACCCTGATCCCCAACCTTGTGATTCAGTTTCCGTCCTCGAATTTATGTTGATTCTGGTATCCTTACCTAATTTGGACCAATCTCCAGAGCCAACATTTATTCACGCACTCATAGATCTAGAAATTGAATCACCACTTTTGAATAGTCACATTCCATTGATGGGAAAAGAATATGAATTTCAATTATTTGATTTGGACTCAACTCTTGAATCAAAATCGACTCTTGAACCCAAAGCCAACTTTTTTGAGTTAGTATTGGTTACAAAACCCAAGTCAACCATTCCATCAAGTCACATTCTTTTGTTGGGCATAGGTATAAACCATGAAACTCTGTGATGATTTTTCAAGACTGGTCATGTAAAGGGAATAAATTTCACGATAGGGTCTTTCATGATCCTATTCATATTGGAGACTGTAAATATATAAATAGAAAAGAGGTCAATAAGAGTGGGTTCCGTGAACCACCACATTATCTTGATTGTGTAACAACGCTTGACCCAATCCTACCACCACCGGAACCATCACCTTAAGGTAAATTTTCCTTCCCTTTCTTCTTTATCATGTATTTATACATTCATTCATACATTGAGGACAATGTATAAGATAAGTGTGGGAGAGGGTTCTAACATAACATAGGTTTTCTTTTTATTACAAAAAATTTAACATTTTCTTTGCTTTTTAAAAAAAACTTTTTGAAAAGAGAAACAATATTTTGACCTTTTTTATAAGAAATTAAGTTAATTTTAAGGAATAAGAAAATCATAATTAGGATTTCTTATACTTGGTCAAAATAAGATTATTTTTTTGATTTCTAGGGTTAGAAGAAAATCTAGAGAAGTAATTTAATCTTGATTTTTAACTTGATGAAATATTCATGCTTTATACACTTACACACTTAGGGTTCAAAAACAAAGATTCTTATGCCTTATATAAAAAAAGAGAAAAAAATAAAATAAAAAATAAATATATGTAATATATCAAAAATTCTCTGATTAAGCTGGGTATTTGTGCCTCATAAAGCATAAGTATTCACGCCTAAAAGCGGTTCATATAATAAAATACTTAGTTTTGTGGCCTTATTTGCTCGAGTCCTTAAGTCTTTGGGGTGTTTTCTCACCCGGTGGCCTAAGACAGTTCGGTTTCGGAGTCACCGACAAAACGCTTGTTACATAAGCAGATTAGAAAGCCTAATAGGACTAAGGAATAATACCACTAAAAATTAGGAAAAAAAGAAGAAAATAAGGCATAAGAGTTAAAGTTAAAGAACCCGAGTCAAAATTTTATGATCACAAAGGTGCATATAACTTAGGATAAAATAATAGAGTAGATGAGAAATACATTTTGACTCCTTGCCTTGATTGATAACAAGTTTTTGAATAAAGGCTAAGTTTAGGAATGAAAAGTTCAGTCTTCCTATAACTTATCGATTAATTAATTTTTACAATAATACTTTAACTATTTTTCTCTTTCAAATGTGTTTTAAAAATACTAACACTTTGTTTCTCTTTCTTTATGGATTTTGTGGGTGTAATCTATTGAAAACTTTCACGAGACAAAACTAGTCCTCTAGGGAAAACTTAGAGGTTTAACGACTTGTTGCACATGCTCAGTGCAATCGCGTGACCTATAAAAGTGGTCTAATAATTTTTTAGGTTTAGTTTTGATGTTTTACTTGAGGACGAACAAAATATTGGTGTAGGGGTGTGATTACTTATCAATTTTGCATATTTATTGTCACATTCTCATATTCATTTTTAATAAAACTTTGCTATTTTATTCTCTTTTTGCTTAGTAATGTGCAGACTTTTATAAAAAGGAGGAAAGAAGGAAAAGAGCCCAACAAGCCCAAAAAACCCAATAAATTCAAAGATTTGAGGCAATCATATTTGGAGTTTGAAAGAAAAATCTAATTAAATTTGTGATTGAAAACCAATTATTCTCTAAGTACATAAGAAGGATATTCTCAGCGTATTCAGAATTTAAATTCAAATTCTGAGAATATACCCTTCGATTATATAGCAAGATAGAGTCACAGAAGGAAACTCCAAAAGTCTACAATTCAATTAAAATTCGGATTCAGACTGAGCACCTTTCAGTAATTTGATCATAACTTTCATTATAGAAATGCAAATCTGATGATTCGAGATGCTTCAAAAAGAAGACTTAAAGGGATATGACTCTTTTTTTTTATTACTATTTCCATTTCTATCATTTGATGAGTCATATTCAGCTATTAATATGATAGCTAGCTGCAGCCCAACTCAATTAAATTTTTAATCAAGAGAAGAAAAGGATATTCTCAGTATATTCAGGGTTCAAGTTCAAAATTCTGAGAATATACCTTTTAATAAGTTAGCATTTGATGAGTCACTACCCAGACTTCCTCTTATAAATACCCCAGTAGAGGCATGAGCAGAGAGACATCTCAGAATACTTTCAGAGATCAAAATTAGGGTTTAGATTCGTTAGTTTCAGTTTTATTTTCTGTAACCAAGATTGGAGAAGGGATTCATATGTTTAAGAGAGAGAATGGAGTCAAGAGTGACAGTTGATGTAAGTTCCTCCTTTTTCTTATTGTTTTTCTATTTAATTGAAAGTTACTTTTATTTTATTTCTTGTGTTATTTTATTTTTGTTTAATTCTTCTACAATGCTTTCTTCTCTCTTGATGTCTCAATTCAAGTGAATCTAATAGCTCGAAATAATCTTGCCTTTGTGAGTGTCATTGATAGTTCATTATGATAGCATTGCTTTCATACTCTTCTTATTTCATGCTTATTGTTTGAGTTTTGATGGTCTAATATTGACGGAACTGACTCCAATCTTATGGGCTATGCTTTGATCACCTCCAACTCAAGGTAAACCATCGCTAACGATCTAGAGCTAGACAATCGACTGAAGAGGTAAGATTTCTTGTGGAATACTTAGCACGAATCTCTTTTCTTTTAATTTCTTTCAAAAGAAAACCGAAATACAAATACTTATCCTTTTTATATCTTCTTTCTACTAACTTTAACTTAGAATTTTTTTCTTTTCTTTTTCAAAACAAAGAAGAACAATTAATTAATTTAGTAAACATACCGAAAAGCTTCCATCGCATTCCTCCCTGTGGATTTAACCCGCTTAGCCACTTGCTATCGCGGATAAATTGCGAAAAGCCAGAGATTCCTTTTACTTTTAGATAACATCCTTCTAAACTCTAACTTTTTCGACAATCACACAGCTCCTATCCAATGAAATCTCAAAGATACTTAGTTAAAAACTTGAACTCAGTAAGTTGGTAGAAGAGTTGAACTCTTTCCAAAGCTAATCTTCCTCAGCTCAAAATTCTGACCCCTTTTCAATAGCAAACTGAGCTATTTATAGAGGTTCCAGGGATAAAATTATCCCTAAAAACCCTCCATAATGGGAGTTAACTCCCCTTATTATGTGAGCAGTACTTGACTCAGTAATGAGGGTAGTTATAACTGAGACGCATGGCTCCTCTGCAGTTGAGACGCGGATTTGAGCTCTGCGTTTAACCGTTACGGTGATGTTGGACGCGAGTCTCGAGCTCCACGTTTGGGCACTGCAGTAGTATTGAAACGCGAGCCTCAAACTGTGTGTTTCCTCATTAACGTGATATTAGACGCGTGCCTCGAGCTTCATATCTGAGACACAGGCTTCAAGCTCTATGTCTAAGCACTGAAGTGGTGCTGAGATGCGGGCTTTGAGCCCTGCGTCTTGGCATTGAGGGATGCTAGGGCGCAGACATCGAGCCACGCGTCTTGGCATTAGCCTCGCGCCTGAAGTATGGACTCTGTTATCTAATGACTTATCTTCAGTGATTTTTAGACAGTCTACAAACCCCGTCCAAAGTTTTCGAAACTCCGTGTTTGACTGAAGCGAGTTTCAAAACACTTTGGACTTTGATTTTTGAAGCAAGCTCTTAAGACTGGGCTGACAATCTTCTAAGATACCTAGAGCTTGATCTTGTCTGGATTTTAGTCTTCGTGAGTGTACTGTTAAACTCTTTGAAACCACCAGAGATGATCGTCGTAAGTGTCTAGATATGCAGTCCAGACCTCATAGGTACTTTGAGTTAGTTGTCGGTGTACTGTTAAACTGAGAAAAATCATCAACTACTTTTGCCAGTGTACTATTAAACTGATTGCAGAAGTAGAGACTAAACAAAGGTCTTGTGGACGTGAAGGTCGTGTTGTCTTGGGAATACGGACCTCGTCTAAAGTAGAAGAGATGCGAACATCGAGTGGAGACACGACTCTCACTGTATTGAATAGACGTGTCTCTGTTAGAGTTGAGACGTAGCTTTCTTATTTTACCCAAACGGAGCTTGAGAATACTGACGAGATGCAGTCTTTGTAGTGGAGACACGAACTTCCCCTTGCTGAAGACACGTGACTCTGTTAAACTTGAGATTCACGTTCGGGGTGCGTGGCCACGTGTCTGGCAGAGCTTGAAGAGATGCTATTCTCTTTAAAACGTAAGATCCATGTTCTGGGCGCGTTGCCACGCATCTGGCGATGATCGATCTCGAGATACGGGCCATATATCTTGGCTAATTACTGCGTCTATAAAAAGACAGCTGTCTTTCAAGAGTCATCATTAGACTCTTTTCTTCTTCGTTGATCTTTGCGTCTAGAAGTTAAGAACTCAAGAAAAGCTTCAAGCTTTTTCTTCTCTCATCTTTTCTAAAGAATTCACCATTAAAATGGACCCAAAGACCAAACCTGTTACTTCTTCCACAAGCGTTGTCGCTCCAGAGGTTTAAAGTGGAGGTTTCTCTACGCAAGAGGCCCC
The DNA here is from genome assembly GCA_038442645.1 of Agave tequilana. Lineage (NCBI taxonomy): Eukaryota > Viridiplantae > Streptophyta > Magnoliopsida > Asparagales > Asparagaceae > Agave > Agave tequilana. Next base: position 154,542 of record JAVJIF010004372.1, read on the forward strand.
CATTTCAGGTAATAAGACCACCCGAATCGATTTTTGCCATTAAAGAGCTCAAAAAGTTATCTTAACTCTTAAGTTTTTTCTGAGTTGAACTACCAACGTGAGGCTCACACTCGTGTTTGATTTTCAGATGCGACTCTTGCACTGGTAGGCAAGACATGGGTTTGATGACCTCCGCGTCTTTGCTTCATCAGCTTAAGCCTGCGTCTATTTGTTGAACGCGGGTTTCATTGAGCCTTGCGTTTGATCCCAACACTTAAAGAATTTTCTAAGTGGTGGAGTTCAGACGCGGACTTCATGTGAACCTTGCGTCCCTGAGGTCTGATGCGAGTTTCACTGAGTCTCGCATCTGATTCCAACACTTAAAGAAATTTCTAAGTTATGGAGTTTCAAACGCGGACTTCATGTGAGCCTTGCATCTCTGAGTTTAGACACGAGTTTCACTGAGCTCCACATCTCAGTCATTAAATGTGGTTCTGAGGTGAACATTGCATTTGAACTTCAATACTTTGACAATTTCAGGTTGCTGACTGTTGTGTTGTCCTTTTTGCAGTATGATATTCCTCGAACCCTCTGTTCAAAAGGTGTCACTTTGGATATGTAGGTGAGCCGATCCTAACCTTACGTTCGTGCTTTAAGAGGCTGCTCTAGTGTTTGCTCTAAAATCAAGGGAGCATCAGGACAGGCTCAGCAACCTTAGCATCTGACCTTTCGGGAGATCATGACCAATGGGCAGTTTGAGTCTGACACCCGTATCGCATTGAAGAAACCCGACTTCTTTTTTGGAGATGCCATTGCTGAAGATGACAGGATCCTGTATGACGGATACTACAAATGGCTCCACCAAATCGGGGACAGGAGGTTCTTTCTCCCCAACATGGAGAGGATATACCCCTTGGCGTATCTGCAGCACATGTCAGTATGCTGTGCAATAGAGTGGGACCTCTCTAATTCTATCTCTGGAGTGTCCTCAGCAAACTGGGCGTGACTGAAGCTTACGATGTCGGTCACGGGAGAGATGTATTTGGGCCACATCTCGAACTGGTCAGGGCTGAGCACCCGACAGGAGAAATCCCTCAATTAGCCACCACCTTCACCAATCAATTTCTGAAGGTGAGGGGTGATTTTCCCACCGACTTCTGTCCGCTCGGGTGGATTCACTCTTTAGATAAGTTATGGTGGGGTAAAATGGTGAGCTTTGTTCTCACAGAGCTCGAGGACTCGTTGAAGCAGGCGGGATTGTACCAGGCTGTTAGGGTCATTCAGTATGGCAGAGCTCCCATGACTTTTATGGCATCTTGGAGCACTACAATCCCCTAACAGGCCCGTTCTTCACCCCGGTTGGAGACATGGGGCTCTCTTTCCATGAGTTGTATGAGGTTCAGGGCTAGTGATTGGAGATGCTCCGTATGAAGAGTATGTCCCGACTACCGAGGAGCTTCACTTACTGAAGAAGGAGAACACTCAGGTGTATGAGACTTACTGGGAAGTGTTATGCTACTTGCACATCTGTGGGCAGACGACTGACTAGAGGAACAGGGACGTCAAGCAGATGTCCTGGGCGAGCTATCTTTTCACTGAGATAAATGATAAGTCTAACCCAGTAACTCGTCTGGCTCCTAGCATTGATGAAAAGACTGCTAAGAGGATCAATGCCTCCACAAGCTCATACACGGCAGATCTAACGAGGATACTTTCAAGCCTGATATGGCCTTTGAAAGCTTCCACCATCAGGCCAAGATCCCAATACTGATTAGGCCCTATTGACGGGATTCCTTACATTGTGGCAGAAGGTTGCGTGGTACCGACGCTGCCACATGAGGTGATTGTCGCTGATGTGGTGTACTCGACAGTTTTGTTGGCGTATGGGAGATCGATATCTCTCTTTCAAGCAATGGTGGCCGGCATCCAAAGCGGTTTGCAGGCATTGACGAAAAACCTGTGTCAAGTGGAGGCTGTCGTAAACTCCCAAGGTAGGTAGGTGGTGGACTTGTAAGGGAAGCCGGAAGTGAGAACTCCCAATTCCAAAGTTGAGCTTCCTTACACATACCTGATGGCCTGGTACGTCATGCATTGCCCTTCACTGATGACGACAGTGTCTCCCTCAGAGGGCTTCGTCCCTTTCATGTAGAGGTTGGAGAGTTCAAGCTGGTCGAGTATTATATGTTCTATGTTCGGAAGGCCATTCTGAGCAGCTCGAATTATCAGCTCGACTGATGCTTCCCCAAGGTCTCTGGTGCATTATACGGGGACAAGTTGCCGACCTTGTAGGCTCGAACGAGTTTACACAACTACCTTCTGGAGTCTTTTGGTGGCTAATCAATATCCAACCCGGAAACCTGGTTTTTCAGCAAGAAGATTCTTGTATGATCGAGCCTTATATGCCCAGCCGTTTTGCTAGACAGTTCGGCTACGATTAGTTTTATGTCGACAACCCCAACACTGGCCTTCGCTTCAGTGGCAACTTGTTTGAAGGCGCTCGAGCATGGTATTACAGTGTAGCTGGGGGAACAGGGGTGGTCTTCAGCCTTCCTCACAAGACGCCTAATTGTTATATGAGCCTCAGCTTTTGCACATGGTATTTCATCGCCAGTAGGGTACGTAGCTCTGGAATGAATACCTATTGCATCAAGAGTATTAAGGAATTATATAAAGTGAAGTTGAGTTCCAAGAGCCGTATGTGGGGGATGTGCGAGTACATGGAAGCCGAGAAGGAGGCCGAAAGCCAGGAAGGAGACTAGTAGAACTGAGGTAGCTTCAGGATCAGAGTCTGGAATAGGAGCTGCAGAGGAACAGCCCGCTCGGAGGGCCCAGCTTGATGGGCCCAAGTGTTCTGGAGCCTCTGCTTCCTAAGGTGAGCCCAGCCAAAAGAAGGCAAGAAAAGGATATGAGGCTGCAGCTTCAGCCCAGATGCCCGAAATAATTCCTTCTGGTACTGAGGAGCAGGAGGAAGAAAAAGAAGAGGAGGCAGTCCCAGCTCTTCGTTCGCGGGATTTACGCAGTAGGAACCCCGCAATCTTGGCAGAAGCAGAGCCTGCAGGCCAGTCCACTATGGCCGAAGGGGCTGTGATTGCAGAACAGCCAGAAGAAGTGATAGAGAGGACCGAAATTGAAGTTCCAACTCAACCGGGAGTTTCAATTCAACCAACAGCTTCTTCGGCTCAAGAAAGAGGGATGGAGATACAACAACCGGGCTCTCCCAAAATCTTGATGCCTACTTCCTGAGTTATGGAGCCCAGCCCTCCCACCGAGATTTTCAATGGCAAAGTTCCAGTCACTAAGGCCTCCTTGGTTCAGGTGTCATCTTTGTCATCTTGCCGTTCCAGTCACTAAGGCCTTCTTGGTTCAGGTGTCATCTTTGTCATCTGAAGAACATAGTGACTATTCAGGAGACGAAGTTGACTTCGGTGATGAACCTGCTCTCCCTGACACTAGCAAGTTTTCACACATTTCTGAGGAAGAGATGCAGGTGGATGTTCCTACTATGGTTCCACCATCGAGAGAGGTCACCACTACCAACGGTATTTCTTCTATCCCTCTTAATTATTTTGCCATTGACTTGGACAAATGTTTCGACGCTTCATCTGAAGGTCACCTACATGAGTGGCTACCGGTGTTGAAGCTGCAACCTCCTCCCACATTGAGGAGATGCTCAAGGAACTGGTCCAGCTGGAGGGACTTGAAGTTCCTGCTAATGGCATGACCTCTCAGGGCATAACCACCGCGACCAGGGAACCCTCGTCCCATAGCAGCCTGCCAAAGGATCTATCGTCTTCATATTCTCAGCTTGGTAACAGAATAAAGATTCTCTATATACTCCCATTCTCATCGTCATTGCTAATATCGACATTATGATTGCAGAGAGTACCAGGGTAGATTAAGTGGAAGAGACTGTAACGAGCACTGGCGTAGAGGACAGTGCATTTCAAACTTTAACAGCTAAATTGAGTCTCGTGAAGTATGTCCCTGCGGTTATCGTCTCAGAGGCTACCACACTAACAGTCCCGGAGGTACCGATCACAACCTCGGTGTTGACAAAACCTATTACTGGCCTCGTCTCTGCACCAAGTGGGATGGCTCCCGCCTCTACGGATATCATACGCACAATCATAGAAAGTGGGTTCAGGAGTTCATCAACAGAGCTGGCTCCAGTCATGGACATCATGAAAGAATTGACTCATCAGATGGTACAACAATTCTTCACTTCCATGAAGTCCTGCATCGAATTGATTCTTTCTAGGAGAAGTTCCTTAGAGTTTGTCCGAATGCTTCTTGAAAATCAGATCGAGAACATCCATCATACTAGAAGCTCGAAGAAAGCTAAGGCATATCTTACACTAGTCGAACAACTGGAGATATGCTTGAAGGAACTAAGAACCCTAGAGAAGGCTAATCCGATGGATGAGGCCCGACTGATGTTGATTAAGCTCCTCGCTGCTCAAGAATACGAACGGAAAGAGATGGAGGAGCAGATGTCTAAGGAGGCCCGTCACCTCAATGACTTCCAGGCCAGCTATAAATAATTGGGTGATGACTCCAGAGAATCTGAGGTTATCACCAAGAATGCAGAGCAAGTTATAGCCAATGCTCAGGCAGATTATCGCCAAGGCGTAAGCCTTAATTCAAGTTAATGAGCAGAAACTTGCTGCTGTCAGGAAGAGATTGGAGGAGCTGGAGGCTACCAAGAAGTGGGTCCAAGAAGATCTTACTGTGCGTTCTTCCAAGATGGAATCTCTTCAAGCACAACTGGCCACAAAAAAATTCTTATCAGAGGAAGAATTGAGGGTTCAAGCTTGGACAGAGGTTGAGAAGGCACACCAGCGTGAGATTCAGGGCCCCTGAGACTAATTTACTCTTTGGCTGAGCGGGATTAGCCCTCCTCCTTTTGTATCTCCCTTTTTTTGTATTTCTCCCTTTTTTATAACACTTTACTTATTAAATAAGAGAGTATTTGTATCACTTTTATCATTTTGATATAAATAATAAAAGTTATCAAATTTTGTCTCGTCTTTATTTCTTCTTCATGTTTGAGAATTAGATGAACTCTTTGTTGCGTGGGAGAACGCAGCTCTTACACACGCGGCTCCAGACCATTGTAGAGACGTAGTCCTTAGCCATTTGCTGAGACGCGACTATGAGTTGTAGAGAAAAAACTCAGGCAACACTGAGTTGTTGGTGAGACGCAGCCTTAAATTGTAGGGGAGGCGTGACTTTGAGTTGTTGAGAGACGCGCTCTGAATTATTAAGAGACGCGGCTCTGAATTGTTTGGAGGACGCGGCTCTGAATTGTTAAGAGACGCGGCTCTGATTCACTTAAAGGACGCGGCTCTGAAATATTTGGAGGACACGGCTCTGAATTACTGAAGAGGACGCAGGCCTGCGCTCTTCAACTTGCTAGAGGGGACGCAGCCCTCGGTTTGTAGAAGGACGTGCATTTTAAAACACGGCCGTGAATTATTAAGGACACAGTCCTCATTTTGTTGAGGGAACGCAGCCTTTGGTTTGTGAAGGGACGCAAACTTCAAAATGTACCCTTGAAGTGTCGCATGCAGTTTATAGAGACGCGAAGATCTCACTGGATCTTTCGAGACAAAACCGGTGTTGACGGTTAAGGATGCGTGTCTTTAGGACTTCCCAGAGTAAAAATCCACGTGTCTTACTCAGACTAGATTTGAGATTCGTGTCGCGAATTAAGGCTATTAATTGGCCTTTAAGAATGGCTTTGATTTCTATGTTGTTAATTAATGACCATTAGCGAGCCAATAAATAGGCCATGAGCCTCTTAACCGTCATTCATCTTAAATGTTTTCCCTTTATGGGTAGGTGCTCTGAAGAACTTTTAGGGTTCTTAGACTGTCTTCTTCTTCGTGCTTGCATCCTGAAAAACATTCAGAGTTCTTTGAACGAACACAAACTTATGATGCTTTCTTGTAATCTTCTTCAAAGATTGTCTCTGTTAAGTGATTTCAAAATCAAAAAGCATTCCCTCAGGTGTTTTTATGGCCATGTCTTGACGGATGATGTCCTCCCTCTAAAGAACTGTTCTTCAGGTAGGAAATAATCTTTGCCATAATAAGACTTTGTTTGCTTATGGCTCTGTCATCACCTATCATAAAGAGATTGTCTCTTGATTTCTTCCTAAAACTTTTGAAATTTCTTTCTTGAAGTTTAGACAGTTGACTTGAGATTCAAGCGTCCATGCTCAGTCTCTTGATCTCTTCTTGAAACTTCTGAAACAGTCAACTATCCATGCGTCTATGCTCTGCAAATGTAATCTTCGCATTAACTGATGAAACGCTTGCTTGTAGATTTCTAAGTCTCGAGTTCTTCAGATGCGAGCATGGTGAACTCTGCGTTTTGAGGCTTTAAACGTGGGTTTTGCATATAAGACTCGCGTCTAAAGTTCATGACTTAGAAAATTTTTAAGACTATTCTTTTGAGATCTTTAAACGCGAGTATGGCAAACTCTACATCTTGAGGCCTTAAATGCCCTTTTGAGATCCTTAGACGCGAGTGCGGTGAACTCTGCATCTTGAGACCTTAAACACGGGTCTCTCATATAATAACTGCGTCTGGATCTCATGACTTATAAAACTTTAAGGCCTGCATCTGCGCCATTATTATATGTCCCGCGTTGCAATCATCTAACGCGAGTCTAATATTGGGATTGCATTCGGATATATCTTTGCAGAACATGGTAAACTCTGCATCCTGAAGCTTTAAACATGAGATTTAGACCCGCGTCTGTGCTTCTGGATTCATGTTTTCTATCTTCGCAGCAATTTAAACCTCGGGTTTTTTCTTTCTTGTAGGTTGTGGCCATATCGTTGGTGCTGGTTTCAGTGTCTTTGCTGCGTCTATTGAGGTAGACATGAAACGACCAGTTCGTTCAATTAGCGACCACTTGAGGAGTCAGAACTTCTATCCAAGGGTGAGGGAGATCCGCGTGGTTCTCGATACACATCAAGACATTATTGGACATGATGCATTAGTAAGATCTCAGATTCTTTCTGATCACAATGAGCATGGCGCATTTGAAGGTCACGGGAAAGAGGACGTCACTAGTAAAGTCTCAGATCCTCCCTGTACTAATCTTATTCAAAAAAGTGACAGCAAAAAAAAATTCATGCTCATTGGATGACTTTCTGGTAGTGGAGCTTCCCATTAAGCGAAGGATTATGGCCTTGTGAAGACCTTCGTACCAGTTGGTCGGGTGGAATCAGAATGCTTCGACCTCGAGAAACACCATTGTTCTCAAGAGGAGAGGAAGTTGATCTGCTGTTCCCGGCCACAGTCAAGAAGACAAACTTTGTATATCTTCAATGTTTCAAGGAGTGAGTGCAACCTTTTGCCGAGCAAGAGGGGCTTCTTTGTACTCCTTTATTGTAACACGCAATCTTATTGGACAAGAAAGCGTTTTGTATCACTTTCATATTCTTGAATATCAAGAAAAGTGATACTTTTTTCTACCTTCTTATTTATCTTGACTTCCTTTTGCATTGAAAAGCAGACAAGTGATTACCTGCGATTTGCTAGAGGTGTAATATTTTAACTTAGCAACTCAAAGTTGAAAATTTCCATTAGAGGAATTTAAAAAGGTTACTGTCAGAGGTGTGATATTAACCTGACAGGAGTGGAATAGGTTTTATGAACTTGCCATTCTGTGGATGAGAATGACAAGTGAAGTTTTTACTCCATAGGGGATTATGTCGAGTCTATCATTAGAGGTTTAGTATTAACGTAATCAAGACTCGATTGGGGAGTAGAGAGAACATTGTTAAAGGTGTGATATCAACCTAATAGTGATTTTAAGTGGACTTTCCATTCTATTGACGAGAATAAAAGTAAGACTAAACCTGTTGGGGATCTAAATATTTCATCACCGTCAGAGATGTGATATTAACTTAACGAATTAGATTGATTCTTGTCAGAGGTGTGATATTAACTTGATAAGGATGTGAGCTAGAAGTGTAAAGTTAACTTAGCTCCACAAGAATTTTAGTTTCGTTGAAAAAACTGAAGATATCACTTTCATAGGTGTAGTGTTGAACTTAACAGTAGGGGTAATGTGATTAGACTTGAAAGGGGCGTACTTATTATATGTATAGAATGTGATTGATGTACCCTTTCTTGTCTCCGCTATAGCATAAGGCTATACCGAGTCGGATCTCAGGGAGAGCTAGTGTAGAAACGTTACGATACACGTGAGAAGATAAAACGAGAACTCTTCTTTGTTTACAAGAATAAAGAATCAAAAGAAAAACAAATCAAAGAATTGGTGGCTATGTTCATGGTGGAAATCGGGAGAAATCAAGATTGAGATGGATTTGAACTAACAACTAAAAAGAAAGTAAAATCAAGAAAACTTTGAATGCAAGAAATCCATGACTAGCTAACCTTAACTACCTTGCTAAACTAACTAAACTCCGTGATAGTGATGCGTGCCTCATGTTAATTCATCGGCATGTATTTGTCTTGCTTGTGATCTAATTACTTTCCCACTAAGATGATGGGGATTCATTCTTGAACTTGTCTTGTAGCCTCCATAGATGGTCATCGGCCTACAAGATAGACTTTCACTAATGGAATCACAAGAGATACACTCAAGGGATGCAAATGAAGAACATACAACTTTCACTAATGGAAGTAGTGAAGTTATACATCAAATAGCATATTGGTGCTCCATCTCCATGTTCCATCAAGGCACTAGTTCAAAGACTAGGCTCTACATGAGGCACACATGAATCATATGGAGAATTACAACAAGATTCTTGCCAAGAAATGAAACAAAACCCATCGGAGAAGAGAAGATCATACAAATTGCAAGATGAAGTAAAGCAATCACCCATGAGTTAGGAGTTAGCAAGAGTAGTGGTTAGCTAGTACATGGAACAAGAAATTAGCTACTAGACATTACAAAAGCAAAGCAAAGCATGATTGAATTGCTAGAAATTAACAAAGCAAGTAACAAAGCAAAATAAAAGCAAGTGAAGAAGACAAACTAGAATCAAGCTCAAGTAGATATGTAGAGAATGGATCAATCCTTGTATAGCTCCAAGTTGTCACTCCTTGTTGATACAAGCTCTCTCTCTCATACAAATCTCTCTTGCAATGAAATCTAGGGAGGAGAAAATCATAGAGAGAACTAAAAATCCTAAACAAAAACCTAACAAAATACAAGTTTACACTAATCTCTCTCTCTCTTCTCTGATCAGTCTTTGCTCGCAGGTCCAAGTGAGGTATTTATAGGCCCAGGAGAGTATCTTCGAGATCTAGTTGGTTGCCACAAAATCTGGGATCTCAACGGTCCCAGATTGCCGCGGATTGCCGCGGGATCGCCGCGGATTCTGGGCCGTTGAGCCCAGATTTTCTGGTGAGATCTGATCGTTGGGTGGTTATCCACGTGGACTACTTGGATTCTGAGTTTGTTGCGCGGATCTCTCTAGATCTGGATTGGATTTGGCTTTATCTTTAATCTTTTAATTAATCACCTTAATTATTGCTAATTAAGGTAATTAATTGACTAACTCTCCTTTAAGTATATACCTGCAAATAAGTAGAGAAGAGGATTAAAAATCACTTATTTATTTGTATTATGCATGGGGATTATGATATAAAATATGCAATATTGGATACTAATCACACCCCCACACTTATTCTTTTGCTCGTCCCGAGCAAAACAAAGAAAAAGAAAAGAAAAACTAAGCTACAAGTTTATTACACCACTTTCGCAGGTGACGCGATTGCACTGAGCATGTGCAACAAGCCGTTAAACCTCTAGGTTACCCTAGAGGAGGAGTGTTGTCTCCTGAGGGTTTTCAGCGGATTACACCCACAAAATCCATAAAGAAAGAAGACAAATGTTAGTATTTTCGAAAACGCATTTTGAATAAGAGACAAGTTTACGAACTATTTTTGCGAAAATATAAGTGATCCTAGGTCATAAGTCCACCTATAATCATTCTTCTTTAAACTTAGTATCCATGCAAGATCTTGTCTTCAATTAAGGTAAGAATTCAAAATTGGATTGAATATTTTTATCTTTCATAAAACCTAGATAATATGCACACCGTGCACAGTGAAGGTTTCTGGGATTTCAACTCCAACCATCAAGCCATTTATTTATATATATATTTTTTTTTATGCTTTTTTCTTCCCTTAGTTTAGGCTTTCTAGTCTACCCTTGTAACGAGCCTTTAACCGATGACTCCCAAACCAGACGGTCTTAGGGCACCAGATGAGAAAACATCCCTCGGGTTTAAGGTCTCGAGTAGAAAAGGCCACGAAACTAAAGGGGATTATTTATTATCACCGTTAGGCGTGAATAATCATGCTTCTTGAGGCACAATTACCCAGCTTAATAAGTGAGATCACTGTTAGGCGTGAGTCATCATGCTTCTTGAGGCACAATTTCCCAGCTTAATAAGTGATCTTTTATTTATATATTTTTTTCTTTTTTTTTTTTTTTTTTTTTTTTATATATATATGGCATTTTTGGTCTTTGTTTCCATCCCAAGAAATGTGTAAGTGTAAAGTGCATATTATCTAAGGCAAAAAATGCAAGATAAAAATATCTCCTCAATTTTACTTACTTAGCCTATAATTTTCAAACAAGATCTATTACTTCAACTAGGTTTAAGATGTCATAATTAAGGCTTTCTTAATCTCTAAGATACATCTTAATTTTCTTAAAAATAAATCAAAACTTTATCTTCTTATTTCAAAAAGTTTTTATTTTTATTTTTTTTTATTTTTATTAAAAGAAAAATCTAAAAGAAAATAGAAAATCTATAAAGAAAGGTAAAATCTAAAAGAAAATAAAAACCTAAAAAGAAAATGAAAATCCTAAAAAATTTGAAAATCCTATGATCCTATGTTAGTAAACCCTCCCCCACACTTATTTCATGCATTGTCCCCAATGCATCGTGATATATGTATGCATGAAACAAAATGGAAGGGAAAGGAATTATTTACAAGGAATATACAAGTGTAACTCTCACCTGGGCTTTTGGTCGCTTCCCTCTGGCCCGTTTCCCATCGTTCCAATGTGTTCTCTTTCTTGAACTCCATTGGGAAACGGTCTGAATTGTTCTTACCCTAGGTGATTCCAGTTTCAATTTGTTGTTATTTTCATTCATACTCTTTCCACCACATCGTTCACACACAAAGTCCTTATCACCACTCTCACTCAGAATCTCATCACTTCCAGTGTTTAGAAATTTAACTCCTCTCCATATAATTCTTCAAAGCTCAAGTCAACATCCGGAAGTGGACAATTAGCTAACTTACCCCGAGTTGACTCATCTAAACACATGATCTCATCAGCAAACAAGTCTTCAAATGATATATCAATTGGAGGTTCAAATACAGTCTCAGTTGGCTCATTGAAAGTGAAAGTATCCAAATCAACTTTCCCCGTTTGAAAGGGTACTCGGATAAGAGAATCACAAGATTGTGACTCATCTTTTGGATCTTCACCTTCCTCCTCACAATTGTTACTAATGAAATTAACCTCAAATGTTTGATCTTTTGTTTTGTGAGGCTGTGTGTGGAAGACATTGTGTTCATGTGTCATGTTACCAAAAGTCAACCTCATTGATCCATTCCGGCAATTAATGATTGCATTTGCAGTAGCCAGGAATGGTCGACCCAGAATGACAGGAATTTGTGCCCTTTGATTTGAATTTGATACTGGTTTTGTTTCAAGGACAACAAAGTCAACTGGATAAAAGAATTCTCCAACTTTGACCAGGACATCTTGAATTACCCCCTTGGGTTTAGTAACAGAGCGATCAGCCAATTGAATGGTCATTTGGGTCGGGAGAAGATCACCTAACCCCAATTGTTGGTACACAGAGAAAGGTAGGAGATTAATGCTGGCCCCCAAATCAAGAAGTGCCCTATTTATTGTAGTCTGTCCTATGATGCATGAAATGGTGGGGCTCCCTGGGTCTTTATACTTAACAGGAATTGGACCAGTGAGCAACTCATTAATGGATGATGCAAGGAAGACTTTTTTAGGGACTTGGGTCTTCCTCTTCTTGGTGCACATTTCCTTCAAAAATTTGGCATATGATGGCACTTGTTGAATGGCATCAAGAAGAGGGACATTGATTTGGACCTTATTGAATGTTTCTTTTATTTTCTCCATGTGAGCATTTGACTTGTTATTTAAAAGCCTATTTGGATATGGTACTCTAGGCTTATAAGGTTGCTCATCTACCTTTTCTTTCCCCTTGGCTTTGGAAGTGGATGGCTCTGAACTAGAGGATGGTTTGTCAAAAGTTGGTGACATTGGGACATGAGGAGTTTGCTTTGGTACTGGATGAGATTGTGGACTAGAAACCTTATTGTCAACTTGTTTACCAGATCTCAGGGTGTGAATGGCATGACAGTGACTGGGTCCTGAATTTTCAACTTTGGGATTTAGCAATGGCTGATTTGGGAACAAATGTCTTTGATTCTCAGCCAATTGCCCAATTTGGACCTTCATTTCATTCAACTCCTGTTGCTGGTTCTTTGTTAAGGTTTCTATCATTTGTTTCAACTCAGATATTTCAGAATTATTTTGGGGTGGATGTTGAGGATATGGAGATTGGAACTGTGATTGGTAATATGGTGGTGGGTCCTGATATGACTGTGGTGGACTTTGAGATGGATGAATATACAGTGAATTCTGATCGAAACTGGATGGATGAAACTGAGCATTGTACAGATGTGGAAGTGGTGGCATATGATGCTCAGGACCAGACTGACTCCACAAAGAATTTGGATGGTTCTGCCATCCTGAATTGTAAGTGCTGGAGTATGGAGGTCTGGTAAAAGTTGCATTCATGTTCTCCTGAAATGGGGGCTGATACAATGGACACTCCTCAACAACATGGCTAAGGTCTTGACATTTGGTGCAACCTGGTCTAATCAAAGGCAATGGGTTGACCTGGTTGACCACAGAATTCCCTATTGACTCAAGCAACTCTATCCTCTTCATTAATTGTGTGATCTTGGTTTCTGAAGCTAGAGAGGATTCTTTGGATTGTGTACCAGTTCTGGAAGTGGTGGGAGTCGGTTTATCAGGGCATGACTCCCACTGAATGGTTTTCTCAGCTAGGGTTTCAAAGAGATCCCACCCCTGATGTTCATCTTTCTTCAGAAATTCCCCTTGGCACATGGATTCTAAAAGTGTTTTCGTTTGGTAATCTAATCCATCATAGATAATCTGGCATAGCCGCCATTTCTCTATGCCGTGATGGGGACATAGGGCTAAGAGGTCTTTGAAACGCTCAAGATATTTCCAGAAAGGTTCATTTTGTTCTTGCTTGAATTGCATTATGTTTTTTTCTCATGAGGGCTGTTTTGTGGATAGAATAGAATTTCCTAAGAAAGACCTTAACAAAATCATCCCATGAAGATATGGAACTGACAGGAAGACTATAAAGCCATTTCTTAGCTAAATCCTTAAGTGCAAACGGTATGAACCGTAACCTAACAGCATCCTCAGAAAGTTGGGATATTCTCATCATTTGGCATACCTCTTCAAACTCACGAATAAAGAGGTACGCGTCCTCAGACTCAAGACCATGGAATCGGGAAGTGTACTAATGAATTGTGGTTTCAGCTCAAAATTGTTTCCATTAGGCTCGGGGAGAAGAATGCATGAAGGAATGGAGGTGCGAATCGGATAAAATCGATCCTGAAGTGAGACGTTGTTGGTCATGATATGAAGTGGATGTGTAAGTGCAAATGTAGAATTAGGATCACAAAACCACTATCGTATATACAATCACAAACAACGTGCACCGATCACACCAGCGAAAAAAGAAAAAAAATAACAAACAACAAAAGAAAAAATCAATCCAAGCTTGTCTAGAGTTTCTGGTCCTAGATGACTCCTAAATAGACTGTCCACAGGAGGTTTAGTGTAGACTTTGACTATAAGCAAATCAGCCAGGGAAGGGTAAAGTCGTTGGGAGGTTTTCCGTCCGAAGACGTTCCTTAATTAAGTAACCAACAACCTTCGGGCTTTCGGCCCTCAACCCTTTCCTAGACACCGATTTTACAGAAGTCAATTTCCAACACTTTTCCCCCTTAGGATAATCTCCTAAGTGAGTCCGGATGTCCCTAGGGTCAACGTCTATCAAATTTTATTTACAAGCTTAGGATTGTGAGTACGTGGGGAAAATGATTTCCGGGCTAAGGAAAGGGTAATGACCTCCCCCACCTTATGTTATTTACAGGAATTGCCCTTAGAATTAATTGTGCAAGTGTACGATATAGAAACAAACAAGGTTCACTCCAAGTAAGAAAAATCAAACAAAGAGTGAGTCTTAGTCTATATGCAATGAATCACGTACCTTGTCCCACGCACTCTTCAACAGTAAATTTAAAGTAATTGAAAGACACGTGCCTATAATGCAAGATGTCTAACAATTTTTTAGCAATTACAACCAACTTTTTACTGTTTTTTTTAATTAACAGGAATACAGTGAAGTATACAGGAAATGAAGTATATAGGCAGCAGTATCTTGCAGAGCAGAAGCCCCTGCAAAAATTTTGTAAGTAGTGAACTCTAAAGTGCCGCGTTCCCACGGCAATTCTTGTGGATCCGCGGCACAATAGAGGGATCCTGGGCTCTGCTTTCTTGAGCAGAGGCCCAGGTCCACTTATATGATTCTGCTATGCAAATATTTCTGAATCTTCAACCTGTACCTGCAACAGAGAAGATATATCGTTTAGTTTCTCACTTTTAAAAATACCGTCGCTCTCCCCGGCAACGGCGCCAAAAATTGATTAGACTTGAAAGGGGCGTACTTATTATATGTATAGAATGTGATTGATGTACCCTTTCTTGTCTCCGCTATAGCATAAGGCTATACCGAGTCGGATCTCAGGGAGAGCTAGTGTAGAAACGTTACGATACACGTGAGAAGATAAAACGAGAACTCTTCTTTGTTTACAAGAATAAAGAATCAAAAGAAAAACAAATCAAAGAATTGGTGGCTATGTTCATGGTGGAAATCAGGAGAAATCAAGATTGAGATGGATTTGAACTAACAACTAAAAAGAAAGTAAAATCAAGAAAACTTTGAATGCAAGAAATCCATGACTAGCTAACCTTAACTACCTTGCTAAACTAACTAAACTCCGTGATAGTGATGCGTGCCTCATGTTAATTCATCGGCATGTATTTGTCTTGCTTGTGATCTAATTACTTTCCCACTAAGATGATGGGGATTCATTCTTGGACTTGTCTTGTAGCCTCCATAGATGGTCATCGGCCTACAAGATAGACTTTCACTAATGGAATCACAAGAGATACACTCAAGGGATGCAAATGAAGAACATACAACTTTCACTAATGGAAGTAGTGAAGTTATACATCAAATAGCATATTGGTGCTCCATCTCCATGTTCCATCAAGGCACTAGTTCAAAGACTAGGCTCTACATGAGGCACACATGAATCATATGGAGAATTACAACAAGATTCTTGCCAAGAAATGAAACAAAACCCATCGGAGAAGAGAAGATCATACAAATTGCAAGATGAAGTAAAGCAATCACCCATGAGTTAGGAGTTAGCAAGAGTAGTGGTTAGCTAGTACATGGAACAAGAAATTAGCTACTAGACATTACAAAAGCAAAGCAAAGCATGATTGAATTGCTAGAAATTAACAAAGCAAGTAACAAAGCAAAATAAAAGCAAGTGAAGAAGACAAACTAGAATCAAGCTCAAGTAGATATGTAGAGAATGGATCAATCCTTGTATAGCTCCAAGTTGTCACTCCTTGTTGATACAAGCTCTCTCTCTCATACAAATCTCTCTTGCAATGAAATCTAGGGAGGAGAAAATCATAGAGAGAACTAAAAATCCTAAACAAAAACCTAACAAATACAAGTTTACACTAATCTCTCTCTCTCTTCTCTGATCAGTCTTTGCTCGCAGGTCCAAGTGAGGTATTTATAGGCCCAGGAGAGTATCTTCGAGATCTAGTTGGTTGCCACAAAATCTGGGATCTCAACGGTCCCAGATTGCCGCGGATTGCCGCGGGATCGCCGCGGATTCTGGGCCGTTGAGCCCAGATTTTCTGGTGAGATCTGATCGTTGGGTGGTTATCCACGTGGACTACTTGGATTCTGAGTTTGTTGCGCGGATCTCTCTAGATCTGGATTGGATTTGGCTTTATCTTTAATCTTTTAATTAATCACCTTAATTATTGCTAATTAAGGTAATTAATTGACTAACTCTCCTTTAAGTATATACCTGCAAATAAGTAGAGAAGAGGATTAAAAATCACTTATTTATTTGTATTATGCATGGGGATTATGATATAAAATATGCAATATTGGATACTAATCATAATGCTAGAGGTGTAATTTTGAACTTAGCATTGGTCATCTCGACTTTGATACAGAAGTTCGAGGGAAAGTAATTGTCATAGGTGTATTGTTGAACTTAACAATGAACTGGATGTCAGAAGTGTGATGTTAAACTTATCATCGCTTGTCTCAGCTTCGATATGGAAGCCTGAGGAAAGTGACTGTCAGAGGTTTACTGTTAAACTTAGTAGCAACTTGATCACTATTAGAGGTGTGATATTAAACTTAATAGTAATCTGTCAGAGGTGTAATATTAACATGACAAGAGTTGATTTGTAATATGAGCAATTTTTAGGACCTTCCATTCTATTGAGGAGAACTGAAAAGTGAAGATTGGGTTGTCAGAGGTGTAGTGTTAACTTGACAATTTTGAAGACTTGTGACTCCATGTAAGAGAGTGACAAGTGGAAGTTCATATTTGCTAGGGAATATTGAAACTTTTTACTATTAGAGGTGTACTATTAACATAGCAGTGGTTGAGCTTGTGGACCTACCACTTCATAGGAGGGAATAGGTAGGGGACTATGGTGGGGAATAGAATAAATTGTCAGAGGTATAATATTAGCTTGACGAATCCCACTGGGATTAAGGAAAATGGCTTGTCAGAGGTTTACTGTTAACGAGACAAGTCGTGCTTATTTCGCCAGGAAAATAGACACAATTATTTTTGTGGTCCTACTATTCCCTGGAAGGGAATTGGTAAGAGATTTTGGAGGAAAAATAGAATAAATTGTCAGAGATGTAATATTAACTTGACAAATCCCATTGGGGATTAAGGAAAATGGCTTGCAAATGTTTTCTATTAATGTGACAAGTCTATGCTTATTTCACCAGAGAAATAGACACAGGTATTTTTGTGGTCCTACTATTCCGTGTAAGGGACTTGGTAAAGGATTTTAGAGGGGAAATAGAATATATTATCAGAGGTGTAATATTAACTTGACGAATCTCATTAGGGATTAAGGAAAATGGCTTGTCAGAGGTTTTCTATTAACGTGACAAGTTTGTGCTTATTTTGCAAGGAAAATAGACACAGGTATTTTTGTGATCCTACCATTCTGTGTAAGAGAATTGGTAAGAGATTTTGGAGAAAAAGACGAGATCAAGTCCCTTAGGATTCTTAGCAAACCCTCAGCTATCAATAGATTTGGTATGCCTTTATCAACTACCGTTTGAGTTGGGCTAGCCATGCTATTCCTCTCAGCATGATGAGTTGTCAAGGACTTATGTTGGCCTTAAGAGCCAACATTTTCCTCTATCCTTAGCCGTCAGAGGCGTTGAATTTTGATAGCCTCTAAAGAAGGATAACAAAACTAATACTCAGTTAGCTTGTCTTTATCGACTCAATTCTATGAAGGATTGGATTAGGTTCCCCTGTGCTGTTCATCCAACCATTCCTTTTAACCAGCTTCCTAAGGGCTGATCAGAACTCCGATGATATCTGATCGTCGATGCTGCTTCCATCATGCTCGTGTTGAGCAGGACATAGTTGTTGATCGAGGATTCAATCGTAGGGGAACGCATTTGATGCAAGTGTCATACATACTTGACCCAATTGTTAATAGTATTTCTTTAAAAATTTGCCACTAATCAGCATCATAAGTATACCCCCTTTAGGATTTAAGAAGCAATACGCTCCATTTGAGTAGACTAACTCTACCACAAATGGTCCTTCCTAATTGGGTTGGAATTTTCATTTTGTCTTATGTGTTATCACCATGGGTCTTTTGACAGCCAAGACGAGGTTGTCTTTCTTGAAAGTCCGCTCCTCGACTTTCTTATTAAAGGCTGTGGAAATTCGAGCTTGATAAGGCTTAATTTATTGTTGAGCTTGCAGGCGTTTATCGTCCAAAACTTCCAGCTCCTAGAGTCGCAGTCGATGCTTCTCCTCATCTATCATCTTCGTTGTCAAAGCAACGCGCAGAGATGGAATTTGAATTTCTAGTAGGAGTATGGCTTCATATCCATATACCAAAGAGAACAGTGTAGCTTTAGTCGGGGTTCTCACTGTTACGCGATAAGCCCACAAGTATTCACCTAATTTATCATCCCAGTCGCGTTGAATTTTTGAGACGAACTTCTTTACAAGCTTCTCAATGGTTTTGTTAAAAGCTTCTGCAAGGTCATTAGCATCGAGTAGTATGCCATTGAAGATACACTTTGGATTCTGAAGTTATCGCAGAACCTCTGAAATGCTTGGCTGACGAACTGAGGCCCATTATCGTGGACAATCCATCGTGGCATGCCGAAGCGGTAGATCACGTGATATTTTATAAATTTGATCACGTCAGATGTCTTCACCTCCTTTAGAGGGATAGCCTCTGCCCACTTAGAGAAGTAATCAGTTATGGCTAAAAAAAACCGGTATCTTTTGGATAAAGGTTGACTGATAGGGCCAACCATGTCTATTCCCACATCTCAAATGGCTAGGAAGAGGTCGTAGGACGTAGATATTCTGGTGCCTAATGAACAAAGTCACCATAGATCCGACAAGCGTAGCATCACTTAGCATAAGCGATGGCGTCAGGGAACATCTTTGGCCAATAATATCCAAGTCTTCAGAGTCGATCTCGAAGTTTTGAACTAGGTTGGTGAGCTCCACACATACCATCATGAGCCTCATTGAGTGCTTCATGTGCCTCTATATGTTATAAGCAGCGAAGGAGGATTCCATCATGCGATCGGTGATACAATGTTCTCATGATCGCATTGTAGTAGAATTAAGGACTTTTCTTCTAATGGCAGCCGCATCTTAGGATCATCAGGCAGAATGTCGTACAATGCATAGTCGATATGCGGGAATCGCCAATCCCTGAGCTCTGAACCTGCTGAAGTATCTAGAGTTTTTTTGACTTGAAGATTCCCTGCTAGAATTTGATCATCTTCAAGGGCGAGTATCGGACAATACAAGTCATGGCTATAGATAGATGAGTACTTTCTTCGCCGCTCTACTGGAAGAGCCAAGGACGCGGCGAGGTATGCCAGTGCATCTGCATGCGTATTTTGCCGGCGAGGTACATGATCAATGTAAAAGTTTTTGAACTTCTTCGCCATGTGGATGGTTGCGTTGTGATAGGGTACTAAGTCTTTATGTCTGACTTCATACTTTCCTCGAACCTGATTAATGATGAGCATTGAATCACCGTATGCTTTGAGATTTTTAACGCCAATCTCATCGGCGATTTGCATCCTAATAAAGAGAGCATTATATTCTGCTACATTGTAGGAGCACGGCTCAATTAATAAGAATGCACGAGGGAGTACGTAATTCTGTGGGGAGACAAGTACTACCCCGACTCGCTACGATATTTCCTCGAGGACCCGTTCTTGATGCGCCATCGAAGAAGAGTTGCCATACCTATTCTTTAGAAGTCGTCTGGGCCTGCAAACTTCAGCGATCTCATCAGGGAGATCTTCATTATGGAAACTTTGATTTTGATGATAATATTTGTGATACAGATGCATTGAAGCTCTATCTCAAAAGCTAATAATAAGTTCTAATTGCTCAAGACTACTCAAGGATATTACCTATTTTTGTGTATTTTTTATAGATTCTTAAAAGCTTTGATCACACACACAATATAGTCATATAGTCGACTTATACCCAAGTCTAGTCGACTAATATATCCTCTAGTCGACTTACTCCTTTATGTAGTCGACAAAGTCTTTCCACAGATATATATATCAACTTTCTATTTCTTTAAGTTGTAGTCGACTAACCCTTTCTACTGGTCAACTAATTATAGTTTTCAGAAACTTATCTTTCTGTGTTAATCTTGATGTAGTCGACTTAACACCTTGACTAGTCGACTAACCCAGGAATAACTTGTTCTATTAAACGACCAATCTCATACCCTAGTCGACTATAGACAGTTTCTGTTTATTGATATTCTGGTGCTTATCCAATGTTCTGATATTCAAGTTTGAGTTGATAACTTTCCTAACTAACCATTGATTTCACCTATAAATAGGGATGTTGCCCTAGGATATTTACACCAATTCAATATCATTAGTTTTCTGTCCAAACTCTGTTGAAAAATTCTGTTTTTCAGAAAACTAGTTTCCACTTTTATTTCTTCACACAATTCCTATTCTATTGTGAAGAATTCTGTGAGTCCACTTATAAGAAACCTTGTTCATGATCACATACAAGTTTCAAGGCTTATAGGATATTTTATAATCATTCAAAGAGAAGGGTTGTACAAAAGTATCTTCCTGGTGTAGAGAAGAGTTGTACAAGAAAGTTATCTTCTTGATGTAGAGAAGAGCTGTATGGATTTGACAAAGGTTATTTTGTCAAGTGGTGTACAAGGAGTTGATTTTGAGTGTACAAAATCAGGATAAGAAAAATCTCAAGCGGGTTGCTTGGAGACTAGACGTAGGTCACGAGAACTGAACTAGGATAAATCTTTCGTATTTGAGTTTGCATATTTTATGAGATTTATTTCTTTTCTTACAAGTATTTTATTTAACTCTATTCATCTTTGTATTAGTGTTTGTGTTGACAGTATTTTTAGATCCTACATTCATAAAGTTTGGTCGTTCTTGGATCTGAATGTTTAGCCAAGAAGTCTGCCACTGCCTGCCCCTTCACAGCCTTTTGTGACAGGAATTGCATCTCATATTAGGAGAGCAATATGGCCTATTCCTCTAATCAACCATTCAACGATGATGGCTTCGTCATAAGCAATCTTAAAGGATTGACTTTTGATATGACATGTATGGTTTGGCCCACCAGGTAGTGTCGCATCTTCTAGACTGCGAACACCAACCCCAGCATTCTTTTCCGATCGAGTTGTATCGATGTTTAGCTTCGATCATGGTTCTACTCTGGTAGTAGATTGCCTGCCCGTGTCCTTGATCATTATTCTGGGCTAGTAAAGCTCCTAGAGAATGATCCACAGCTCGAATGTATATCAGGAAAGATTTTTCTGACACCGGGATGTAAGTACTGGTGGCTTTGTGAGGTACCGCTTGATTTTCTCAAACGCTTGCTAGAAAGCATCGTCCCAGATAAATGAAACGTCCTTTTTCATCAATTTGGTGAAGGGTTGGCTTGTCTTGATAGATTTGAGATAAACCTCCGGGTATAGGATATTTGCCTTGCAATCCTCTAAGCTCTCTAAGATTCCTTGGAGGTTGCATTTCTTAAATTGTGCGGACTTTCTCTGAGTCAAGGTGGATTCCTTTGGACCTCACAACAAACCCAAGGAATTTACCGTTAGCTACCCCAAGGAAGGATTTGGTGGGATTCATCTTAAATTGATGCGCCCGCATGATACAAATACTGTCTTCAGGTCTGCTATGTGATCGCCTTTGGCACAGCTTTTTACCGCAATATCATCTACGTAGCATTCCACTGTTTTATGTATATGCTCATGAAAAATTGCATACAAGCTCTCTAGTATATCGCCCCTGCATTCTTCAATCTGAAGGGCATCACAGTATAGAAATACACCCCTAGCGGTGTACTGAAGGATATATGCTTCTCATCGTCAAGGTGCATCTTAATTAGATTTTATGCAGAGAATCCATCCATGAAGGACATCCTTTCGAACCTACATTGTCGATCATGACATCTGTGATTGGAAGGGGAACTCATCTTTAGGATACGCCTCATTTAGATTACAGAAATTAATACAAACTCAGATCTTTCCATTCTTCTTGGTGACGGGGACGATATTAGCCACCCAATCAGAGTGTTGTTCTTCCCTGATAAAATCGGAGTCGATAAACTTCTTGACTTCTGAGTGGATTGCTTTCATTATCTCTGGACGGAACCGTCGTTGTTGTTGCATGACGGGCTTCGCATCCGGATTAATGTTGAGGTGATGCATAGCCACTTAAGGGTCGAGCATAGGCATATCCTCATAGTTTCAAGCAAAAACATCTATATACTCTTGCACAAAAGATATTAGATCTTCCTTCTCTGGAGGTGATAAGATTTTGCTTATAAAGATGGGCTTAGATTAGCCTCATCTCCATAATTAATTTAGGTTACCTTATCCTCTATGGGTGGTTCGTGTTGTTCAAAGCGACTATCCCAGAGAGTATTTAGGTGTTTGATCCAAGGATTTGTATCTGATTGGATCATTTCTTCATTTTCATCTTTCGGATGGCTTGTTGAAACTATGTTTACCAAAAGATCTTTAAAGATGTTACCGACACTGACATTTGACTCCCACGATGACGTGCCTGATTAGTGATTATGATATAATGACCCTTCAGGTTCAAAGGCTGACAGGATTAAAGTTGACATATAGCTCAACCCCCTGCAAGTTCGATGATAATAATCAGGGGCTTTCCATTTTGGAATAAAGGATCGAAGCAGTATTCGCCCCTTTGCCGAAGTCCAAGCCAAGACCACTTGTTAGGTCATATCCTATGTTCTCCATCATTCTGAGTACATTTGACTCATAATGAGAGAACTGAGGGAGTTTGATCTCGCTTCTGAGTCTTCGCAAATCATTGGTTTGGACTCGACTCTTCCGAAAATGATCAGTTTCTGGCCTTTGCATCTTGCTGGGACCTCAAGAAGGATCCTTGTGCATCATTGATGCTTTGATATGTCGAGATGATCTCACTGGTACATGCAATAATGTTAGGGCCTCTATTTCTGACCAGGGGTCATCATCGACATCGGTACTAGTATCTGATGGCACGAAATCAGAAGCAAACACAGAAAAATAAGCCAAATATAAATCTTCATTAATATACCACTCATCTACATCATTGATGGTGTTATTGACATCGAGCTTATTAACGCTCATTACAAGAAGATTCAGCTCCCAAAGACATTCTTTTTCTGTCTCTGGCACGACATCAGCTTCGTTGCCAGAGTCTAGTTCCTCTGGCTGGGGATTCTCGTCTGTTTCTAGAGAATCCTGATACAAGAAGGAGTTTGTGAAGTATTTCTCTACCCCTTGAACGGATGCCTTTCGGTGATCAACGTTTGGACTTTTCCATCTCCGTCAACATACTTCATGACTTGATGGAGAGTAGAGGGGACGATGGAGTTGTGATGAATCCATGGTCGTCCCAGCAGCAAATTATACGAAGTGTTGACGTCAATAACATAGCACGTCATCTCGGATCTTAGGTCCCCAATCTGGCATTTGAGTTTAATCTTTTCCATTGGGCGTGTACCATTGCGTTGAAGCCGTAAATGGTAGTTTGGGTGGTGCTCAATCGAGGAGTGGGGATTCCCAAGTGTTGCATGACCCGACGGGTATAATGCTCAACGCGGACCTGAATTCACCTGAATGTGACTCACTTCAGATGATCCAATATACCCTGTGAAATGCAAGGGCCTATCATATTTCCCTTAACCTACATGTTATCTGGAGTGAAGGTTATGCAGGGGACATGTTGAGAGGCGTGGAGGCAGTTTTCTTCATCTTCCTCCTCTAGTTTAGCCAGAATCCAGGCCATGAAGGCCTCAGCATCGGCTAAAACTTCTCTTAGAGCTTCCCTTATTGACTTGGACAGTCTTAGGAGCTCATAGAGGGTAATCCTAGCCAGGATGTTGACCAGTTGAGCCAAAACATCAAAGTGATAAGGTGCTGAAAATTCTTCCACTTTGTCCATCGGGAGAGCCTTGGTGAACCGAAACTCCTTTTACTTTTCCACAGGTTGCTTCGTGGATTGCTTGGTTAGCTCTGGGGTGGGTTTAGGAGGATTTGTCACTATATCATCGTACTCCTTCAAGTACGACTGACCTGAGTGAGTCCCTGCCACAAGCGGTGCGTTCGGTTTAGCAGCAAGGACATTGTCTCCTCCTCCTAATCAGTTAGCAAAGGGACATCGATTTTCGCTTCCCGAAAGGAAGCACACACCACATTACAAGGCGAAGCTCTTACATTGCCCCTGGACTTCTTTTTAGTAACAGTAGTCCACTGCTAGCCTTCCACAAGGTCAGGATGAACCCAGATGACCCCTCCTTGAGGAGTAGGAATAGGTATGAGACCTTTCTCCTATTGGTGGTGAGGATCTGTATTGACCACCCTTTGTTTCCCTTTCGAGATGGAAACTACTCCAGCTACGTTGGAGGCCGTACCCTGAATTGAAGGAATGACGTCATGTTGGTTGTCACTTTCTTCTACTCCGGGCGGAGCTTGAGCACGTCTGCATCAATCAAAACTTGGAAAATGTCTTTGAAAATGTAACAGCTTTTGATAAGATGCCCCAGCATCCTATGGTACAAGCAGTAATGGGGGCTGTCAGTCTTGCCCAGCTCCTCAGGACGTCTAGCTCAAGAAGCTTCAGTCTATTGCTCTTGTTGAGTAACTTGAATAATGAATCAACATGCTCATCCTTTAAAGAGTATTGTTGTTGGCGCGTGGCTGGCTTGAAGAGCTACCCCCTCTAGCCGGTTGGGGCTTAGAGGGAGACTTCGTCTCTGTCTCCAGTGTGTCCTTCATTTTTATCTTAGAAGATGCTTCTGGCACGCGTCTTGTTAACTTCTTAGGTCTGGGCTTGTTTTCTTCTGCCTTAACCCTAGCGACAATCTCCTCTGCCTATTCGCTTTGCTAGACCAAATGCTTCCAGGTATAGCTTTTAGCTACTCCTATCTGAGCTAGGAGTGAGGTTTGTAAATTGTGACATATTTCTGATCGGGCGGAACCAAGCACTTAAAAATGAGTATTTTATGAAATCAGTATAATTATATATGTGCTAATATTCCCTCGATACTTCTGTTATAGCATTGGCTCAACGGGTTAAATCCACAGGGACGGGAGGTGATAAAAGTGTTAACAGTTCTTATTCACGTGTTATGTTAACAATTCCTTCTTTGTTAAATAATGAAAAAAATGTAGGCTGTCTAAAAATCACTAAAGACAAGTCATCAAAAAGCAGAATCCAAACTCTAGAGGCAAGGCTAATCATCGCCACCAGGCAGCACCAGACGCGAGGGTTGAAACCCGCATCTCAACATCACTGCAATAACAAGACGCGGAGCATGAAAGCCGCATCTCAGCATTACTGCAGTACCGAGACGCAGAGTCTAAAGCCCGCGGCTCACGTGAAGCTTGACGCAGAATTTGAAGCTCGTGTTTCTCAAGTATCACCTCAATGGCAAAATGTGAGGCCCAAAGCCCGCGTCTCGGTTATAACTGCCCTCATTACTAGGTCAATTATTGCCCACGTAATGAGGGAGTTAACCCCCATTATGGAGCATTTTTAGGAGACACTTTTACCCCCTGAAACCTCTATAAATAGCCCAGTTTGCTATGGAAGAGGGTCAAAAAAATCTTTGGTCAGAAGAACTTCGGTTGTAAGCCGTAGAAAGACCAAGATCTCTAGCTAAAAGAAAGAGAGAGTTTAACTTTTCTAACAACTTGCTGCGTACAATTTTGTTTATGCCTACAGTCTCTTTGAGATTCTTGTTGGACAGAAGCTGTGTTACTTCATTCACCATCCAAAGAGAGGATTCCCAAGAGGTCCTGACGTTCACCCGGTCAACGGAAAACAAGATTCACTTTCCATCGCCACATCAAGAACCCGACATTAAACAAAGGGGAGATTTGAGCTTGAATATCTCTCCTCTCTTATAAAAGGATTATTGATCCGTTGTAATTTTCTTTACAATCAGATAAAGAATTTACACCTCGATCTTCAATTTTTCCCCACTAAACAAGAGATGGCGACTCCTCTAGGGAACACTTTCTCTACCGATGAGCAAGTCGTGGCGCAAGGTGATGTCACCTACATGAGAAAAATGGTCGAATCACTCATCATGGAGTTCGACCAGGCAAAGTATGAAGAGTTCCTCTCTTTTGGCTCCAAGAGTCCTAAGGCCCGGCAGTGCCACAAGGTCTTCTCAGGGATCCGCTCTCAAGTCCGCTCTGAGATCCCTTTAGATACGACTGACAAGAAGAGTGTCATGGCTAATCATATCACACGTAACACCCGCATCAACATCTCCCATGAGACCCGCGAGGTTAGCATTGCTGATATTCAGCCCGTTCATGCCCATCCTCTTCCTCAGTTTTGGGTCACCAGGGGTTCCCAACAACCCGTACGGCGTAACCGGAACGTTGAACGTCGACAGAGATGACGCCCGCGTCAACTACAGGCGCAAGAAGCTGGAACAACTATCTGTCCAGCATATACAGAATACGAGGCTCAAGCCCGCATCTCTTCTGAGTTGCATTAGATGCGCGAAGTCCGTGTATGGAGACCAAAACGTGAAGCCCAACAGGCTTGTGTTTCTGAGACTTCACTTACCAAACGCAGCATTCAGCAGTGCAAGGGCTATGCTTCTTCTCAAGACACAAGACCCGCGTCTCCACAACCAGATGCAAAATTAAGAAAACTCACATATCTCAACCGTCGCTAATCAAATGCGACAATCAACAATGTGAGGTCCGCATCTTTGCTCAGCAGAGGCACGAGACCCACGTTTAAAAGTCAAAACGCGAGAGCTGTGCCTATTTTGTACATCGCGAGTTCCGCGTTCTGAACCCTGCATCTTAGATTCTCGACGTAAGGATGACTCTCAGAAGCTGAAAAGTCCTCGACAACCCGAGGCCAATCTCTTTAATCCCCCTCCACGGATCTAAGAGATTATTTGACAAAGAAAAGGAGTGCTAATTAGATCACTCCATCTTGTTGCTGTGAACGGATCATCACGGCAATGTTCTCTAAATGCCACTGCAGCTCATATGCAAGCAAACAGTCAGTATTCAGATGATTGACCTCAACCTCCCGATCAGCCAAGAGGTGTCGCTCCCACAGAAGGAGAGCCAGTCTGATACAGATCCTTGGATTAAACACCTAAATACTCTCTAGGATATTCGCTTTGAACAACGCGAACCACCCACGGATGATAAGATCACCCAGATTAATCTGGAAGATGAGGCTAATCCAAGTCCATCTTTATAAGCGAAAGCCTATCACCCTCCGAGAAAGAAGACTTTAAAATCTCTTGTGCGAGAGTATATAGATGTTTCGCTTGGAATTATGAGGACATGTCTGCGCTTGATCCTCGAGTGGCTATGCATCGTCTTAACATTAATTCAGATGTGAAGCCAGTCAAACAGCAGCAGCGACGATTTCGTCTAGAAATAATGGAAGCAATCCAGTCGGAAGTCAAAAGCTTATAGACTCTGGCTTCATTAGGGAGAAGCAACACCCTGATTGGGTAGCCAATATCGTCCCCGTACCAAGAAAAATGGGAAGATCCAGATTTGCATCAATTTTCGTGATCTAAATGAAGCCTGTCCCAAAGATGAATTCCCTCTCCCAATCACGGATGTCATGATTGACAATACGTGCGGGTTTGAA